>NW_021026989.1:447517-553092 GCF_004153795.1 Camellia sinensis
CAGATACTCCAACGGTTCACCTTTCACCAAATCTGTCCCGGGACAACCGGCTGGTCGATCGGTGAGTGAATTTTTTTTTTTTTTTAATTGTCTGAACCGTTTTTATTGAACTTTCTGAACTTTTTCCAGGACGACCGGGTGGTCGACCGGCCGGTTGACCGGTTAGGGATTTTTTTTTGAACTGTTTGAACTTTGTTTTTGAACTATTTGAATCTTTTACTGGTTGACCGGTTGGTCAACCGGCCGGTCAACCGGCTGGTCGACCAGTTGGTGTCACCCCAACGGTCAGTAACAGTGATTTGGTGAAATGCTTCGCCTGTTCTCAGTTTGATGAAATGTTTGGTGAAATCTCATTTTGATATCGATTTGGTGCAACCGTTGGAGCATCAAACAGTAACTTTTTCACCAAATTTTAAATTTGATGCTGGGTTTGATGAACCGTTGGAGATGGTCTTATACGCATTTTATTACTTAGTTTTGTATTATATATTTTTGTGATAAATATTACATAAATTTTTAATAAATTCATGATAATTTATAATTCAAAAATAAAATTATATATTTATTTGTAATATTACACATTTTTTTATCAAAATATTTTGAATAACAGAATGTATAATTTTATTACAAAAATATATATATTATTATAAAAATATATAATTTTATTTTTAAAAATTTTACGTAACATTTGTAATAAAAAAAAAATAGTTTAAGCCACTGGGTAAATGCTAATAATACGTGGGTCCATCTGTAATTGGGTGGTCAGAGTAGACGAGATAGAGAGAGAGAGAGAGAGATTGACAACGAATAATGAAAGCCCCCTTATGAATGGTTTGACAGACAATTTTTTTCCACAACATTCTTCACTATGGATAATTATTTTTTTATTTTATTTTTTTGAAGTTCATATTTAGCCAAAATTATGTACTATTTGTTTCGTTTTAAAATATTAATTTTTTTTATTATTTTAAAATATTACAGTGTGTTTGGTTTTAGTCTTTTAAATTTAATTTTTTGAAAATTGAGTTTTTTATTTTTCGTATTTTTTTAGTGAATATTTTTAAAATTTTAAGTTTTTTTTTTACTTTTTTAGCTACACATTACTTAGATGTATCTAAAAAATAAAATATTTGTGAAAAAACATTTTAAAAGATTAATAAATACACAAAAATATAAAAAATTATTGAATTTTCATTTTTTTTTTGTATTTTTGATATTTACTGAATTTTTTAAATATTTTTTTCACAAAAATTATACTAAGTATATTTGTGTTAAGTGTGTCTAAAAAGTAAAAAAATTACTTAAAATATAAAAAAAATTCAATAAAAATAAAAAAATACGAAAAATAAGAAAGTAAAATTTTCTAAAAGTATTTTTTTAAAAATGGAAACAAAAAAGGTCATTTTATAGGAAACTTTAGGAAAATTTCACTCTAGAGGATCCTTGGTGTACAAACAATAGAGAATGTACGGGCAATTGCTCCCTTTTGCTCTTCCCTCTTGGGTATAACTGTAAATGTATGTTACTTAAATTTACTTTGAAAATTTTAATAAATTTTAAAATATATTTAAATTTTATTTATTTATTTTTTGAATCAATTTCAAACAAATTTTAATCGAATCTAACTCAAGTAATTTAATTTTTATAATACATATAAATTTATGAAAAGAAGTAAAAATTATTCAATTTTAGTTTCAAAACTTAACGAGCTTTACAATTTAATTAAATTAAACTTATTTACGTTACGAACTAATTTTGAATAAATTTTTAACAACCTAACACAAATAACTTCCTTTTTTTTTTGTTTTTGTTTTGTTTTGTTTTTTTTTGTTTTGTTTTTGTTACAGGAAAATCCTCCCACTCTCCCGCAGGTCCAAGGTAGCGCCCCTTAAGGAGATCACCAGGGTGTCCTGTTGTCCGTTCCGAGTAAGAGACTATAACCTGGAAGCTTGTCCCGACCTCCCAAGGCAAGTTCCCGCAGCGCCCCTTAAGGAGATCACCAGGGTGTCCTGTTGTCCGTTCCGAGTAAGAGACTATAACCTGGAAGCTTGTCCCGACCTCCCAAGGCAAGTTCCCGCAGCGCCCCTTAAGGAGATCACCAGGGTGTCCTGTTGTCCGTTCCGAGTAAGAGACTATAACCTGGAAGCTTGTCCCGACCTTGAGTAAGAGACTATAACCTGGAAGCTTGTCCCGACCTCCCAAGGCAAGTTCCGCTTAAGTCAGGACTCGCACAGCAGGGGAGAATTAAACCCACACCAAGTAACTGATAAGGTATCCTTGAGGTTAACCTCCTAACCAACTGTGCTACGCTCAGGAGATTGGCCCAGAGGAGAGTTGAACCCAGGACTTAGGGGCTTAAACCCCATGCGCTTACCAGGTTGCCACTCACCCCTGGGTTAAAATAACTTGCTTCGTTATATTGTATGGTGAAGCTTATAATATTAATTATGGATAACTTGTGAAATTAAAAATAATAATAATAATAATATAATAATATAAAACAAAAAGCCTATAATGGTTCATTTCAACAACCATGTGCAGATATGCACATTGCCCTCGTTCATCAATCCAAAAAGTTCATAATTTTATTTTATTTTTTCCTTTTACTTTTGCTAAGGCTGAAAAAGAGGTGCCTTCTTCTAATGAATATTCCCAACACAGTTGCTTGCTTCCCACCACAATCCAGGGCTGTGTTCGGAAAAGAAAAACATAAAAGCACCCATCTCAAATTTAAAATCTAAACACAATTTTATATTAATTATAAAAAAAAAAAAAAAAACCTTCTATTGAAAGAGCAATGGAAGATTAATGGATTGACAATAAACACAACACAATCAGCCATCCGTTTGGTGTAGTTGTGAGAAAGTAATTATAAATTATACCTTTTATAAATTATAGTTTTAAATATATGTTGTTAACCTGTTTGGTGCAATTATGAGATTATAGATTTAATCAGTAGAGTAGTATTTGGTTGAATAAGCTATAAAATAGCTTTTTACTGTATAATGTCCTTTTTGTCCTTATAAAATATAAAATTTATGATTTCATTTATAATAATTTTTTTTTCTTTTTTTTTTTTTAATTTTCTTTTCTTTTTCTCCTTAATTTCTTTTCTCTTCTTTTTTTTTTCCCCTTCTCTTCTTTTTTTTGTTAATTTTGTTTAATTTATTAATTCATTAAAATTAATACCAATTAATATTCATGTTCTAATTTATATTAATGTTGTGATTTCATTACATATTATTTTTTATATATTCATTTTAATTATTTATATCTGTATTTCTTTTCTTTATTATTATTATTAATTGTGATTTTTGTTCAACAATTAGTATCAAATTATTTCATTAATGAAAGTTAATATAATTAGTATCAATCAATATGAAAATTGTTATTTTATATATATATTTTTTATATTAATGTTGGGTACAAGGCCGGAGATGGAGTGCCGTCGATCTGGAACGGCAGAGGGAGCGCCATCGATGACCTAGCCATCGTCGAAACAATGCCGGAGATGCGCGAGCCGTCAATCGTCATCATCACCATTCTACTAAAACCCTAGCCCCTCTTCTCCTTCTCCTTCCCCTTCCCCTTCCCCCGAAACCCTAGACCTTTCGATCTACCAAAACCCTAGCCTGGTTCTCTGACCAGATTGCGAAGAGAGAGACAGAGAGAAAACGCTCCAGTTTGTTAACGCGATGACGGTGGTTCTCTGACCAAATTGCGACGCTAGGTGACGAAAGGATTTGCCCCTCAACGTGATGGTGATGGGAGGGTTTTGCCTCTCTGGTTAGGGCTTTATATCGCGATGGCAGTGGTGACAAAGAGAGAGTTTAAGATCGCGAAAGAGAGAGAGAGAGAAGAGATAGTGAAAAGAGAGACTCTGGTTTGCCTTTGCTAGAAATTGCTCTCGTTGAAAATCGCTGGCTGAAATCACCTCTCTCTCTCTCTCTCTCCAGTGAGCAAATGAATAGTGTTTTGAAAAATGGAGTTCATATAATTGGGTTTTTGGTAATAGTTGAAATTGACGAGGGCATTTCAATAATTTCACATGCTCTCCGTTTAATCTCAAACGCAGAAGCTGCTGGGAGCAACTTTTGATTCCAACCACTTTTCTTCAAGGAAAAAAGTTCCAAAATCAGAAGCTAATAAACGAAAGTTTAAACAAACAGTCTGAAATAGCTTTTTGAAAGCTAAAATTTATAATCTGATATCTAAAATCTGAAGCAAACAAGCCCAATATTAGAAATAGCATTCGAATAAATTATTCAACAATCTCGAAATACCAACTGAACATTGACATTGACATGATGCTCTCATACCAATAAGAATAGTAATCACGAATGTATTAACTTGATCTATCTTAATCAGTTGAATAGGAGACAATGTTAACCCAATCCATTCATTTTTGCAAAAGCTTCAATTGTTGGAACGCTATGTTCACATGTTACATTCATACTCTCAGACGGAATAATTTACCATCTTCAACGGTAAATGAAAGGACAAGAACCAAAAAAACATCTTGCTTGAAAAGTCTCAATTGCATTAAAAACTACAAGTGACACTCCATACATTCATTAGTTCTCTGCATGTTGGAACCATCTAACTAGTACAAAACAAGTGGAAGAAAGATGCCAATTTCATAAAGTTCCTCAATAATTAATGCTCTGCAAGTTCAGGATGACAACAAAATTGCTTCTCACAAAAAAACAAAAAATGGCAACAAAATTGTGGGGCATGTTGCGCATGTGGACCTGATATGTGAACTTCAAATGCAAGTTCCTCGTGACATCAAATGGTCACATTTTTTCCTGCTTTAAATATGAGACATCGGGATGGGACCCAAGGCTCCAAAATACGAGGAAATCCACCTCTTAATGAGATACCCGATTCGAAAAGCTTATACATCAGGTGGCGGTATGTGGAGAGGCAGTGGGGATGGCTTAGTATAGATGTCGTCAAGGTTGGTTCTCTTCCACTTCAGAGATGAGATGGTGATATAATCCTAGCAACATTTCAGAAGAAAATTACAAGGAGTAATTGAGATAAGTAACCATTGGGTGATCCAGAAATGGAATGGCCTGAAAAGGGAAAGTACAACCACAATCGTAATAATCTTGTTTGGTTGAATTTTCAGAATATGTTTTTTTTCTTTTTTCTTTTTTGAAAAAAATAGAAAAACACCAAAAATTTATTTTCAAAATTTTAAAAATTATTTTGTCCCAAAAAAGAGAAACCCAAGCAAAAATAACGAGTAACGTCATTTTTTTCACCAAAGTAATTTGTAGTTCTATTGGGAAAAAAAAGATTCTGAAACTCAATCAAAGCAGGATGAATAATTTCAGGTTCCACACCTCCTGTAGAGAATCACGGGTTTGGGTCATATTCTTTGTAGCGATTCTTGAAGCTTTCTACCATCTTTTCTTCTTCTTCTTTGCTGAGCTTACAATTCCTCCAATCTGCCCTATCCGCTTTGTTCAGCAAGCCTGCCAGAACCTGGCATTGCACACACAGTCAACATGATTCATCAAAAATGACGCAAACATCAATTAACAGCCTATTAGCAACATGTTTCAGATAAGAATTTCTAAGATCATAACCAATCAATTGGGTGATCAAACATTAAAATTTTCTATAATTGAGGTTATGAGTTCAAGTCTTGGGACCAGTGAGCACCACTTTGTGCATTATGCCAAAGGTTAGGTGTATACGTAATATTTCCCCTCCCAAACACATATTAATGTGTACTAATTGGGCATTGTCTTTGTTTTTGTTTTTGTTTTTTTTCTTCTTATCTTGGACTTCAGAAATAAGAATATGCCAGGCAAAGAAATTGCCAAGAAACAAAAGTTGCAATGAATATAATTTTAGTATTAGAGAGAGCATGAGCATCTACCTCACGACCAAATTGGACCGCGAATTTCTCATTCTCTTCAACAGAATGGTAAAGTATTGTACCTCCAGGTAGTTCCACATAGAATAAACTACATTTTCTATCAAATTGCATTTGCAGCAATTTTCTCCCTTCAGAACTATTACCATCTGTAAGTAAAGAGACAAAAGGATGAAGATGCAGAAGTCGCACGATAGCACTTCATAAAATAAAAGGCATCAAGGGGGATAATGGAGAGAGCACCAAGTACAGCACTGCTGGATTATTACGTAGTTTTAATATTTTATACTCTTTAAATAGGGTGGTGTCTTCTAAAATTCTACACCATAACATTGAATCAAGCCAACACCCTCGGGGGCATTTGAAGGAACCGTGTCAGAATAAAATAGAAATGCCATATAGAGATTAGTTACTAGAAGAATTAAACTTACTTTTTATCACCAAGAATTCAAACCCTGACTTTTGAGCAGCTAAATTGAAGATGTCTTGAACAGCAGATGTTCTGGATGACGGAATGGGAATAACCTGCAAGAAAAAAATGGAGATAGTTCAAATAAGAATAAAAGTACCAGTCAAAAGAATGTAAGCAATGTGATGCTGTAAACACATTATTGGATATATTACAAAATCATGTCTTAACAGAGGTACAAAAGTAAGTTTATAGACTCATTCTCTATGTAGCATATTGGATGTAGACAAAATGCTATTATGAGTGCACAACATTGTTCCCGCCGAATGGTCAACATTAAGGAGGCAATCTATCATGCAATTGAGGCATATGGAAGTTTGATTGTCCTCTTATTGGAAAGTATTAGAGAGGGAGCGAAAGAGGGGGTAACATGAGAAAGAGAGCCAAGTAGAAAAAAATCTATATAAACTCTTGTCAGCATGTTCACAATGTGAGACAAAAACCACAAGCAATCTACTTTACATACCATGCTCTTGCGCATAACTACACAACCTAAAAACATTTGAAATGGAGATTAAATTTACCTGAAGATTAGCATGAGTGCCGCGTTTGAAAACCCACTCAAAGAAAACAACTTCCTTCCCTTGGTTCTTGAAATACATTTTCAGGCTTTTCTGGAATCTAATTAACTCTATTTCACATTCTGGGGGAGATGCAAGGGTAGTAGGAATGTGCTCAACAGGTATTATGAGCACATGATCTTCAATTAGCGGTCCTTTAGCAAGTGCACAGTAGTAATGTTCCCCAATACTAGTGATTAGATGTGACTCCAAACTCGGACTTGACAAGCAAAACCAGCAATCTCTTGACCTGAAAATCAGAGGCGGAGTGATTTTTTCAACAGAAACTGGCATCATAAGTGGGTTAAGAAAATCAGAAATTAAGTAATTTATTGGCATGTATGTTCTTAACACAACAAAATAACTGATGCATCTTGAACTAACACAAAATTAAATTGAAATGAATAGTCCTAAAAATTTGAGTGATTCATATAACAAAACCAACCTGTCAGCATTTGCATTTCCAGATCCAGGTCTCCTGTTAGGAAAGGCGTTGCCTTCTTCTTGTAAACTGTGCTTAAAGTTGCAATCTGGACCCCTTTCACATTTTCCTTTGTTAAGAAAATCAAAACACACACCTCTCAAATATTGTTCTCTTGCGTCACCATCATGCTGAAAGTGGCATTTCTCCCCTCGTACACAAGAGCCAGAAGAAAAAAATTTAAAACACAGCATATTGCTGTCACCATCTCCATGTTTACGCCTTTTCTGGGAGACATCATACCGCCAATATTGTGAGTCAGAAGTATCACTAGGTCTCTTTGCCGCTCCATCAGTCTGGGCTGCTTTCTCAGTGGATGTAAATGGAAATAAGGTAGTATTTGATGGCTTCATGCAAATCTCAGAAGCAGACATGGTAGATGCTGGAGTAGGAGAAATTGCATGTATAAATTTCTGTGCAAAAACATGAACCAAATGTTATAAAAATGACTCGAAGCTCAATGCAGTTGATGTAGAAACAGAAAGGCAACTTAGATTTATTGTACAATTTACACAAGATCAAACAGCATTTGTTTAGTTCTTTCTTTCTTGGTACAGATTTGTTTTGGATCTTTCCAAGCTTATGACGAAGAGCTCAATTAAAAAAAAAAAAAAAACCAAATGCATGTAGTAATTTTAAAGAATTATATAAAATTCAGAATGCATAAAAAATGCACCCTAAAACACAGAAACACACAAATGCTGCTAGCAGGTAACAGATGACTCAGATAAAACCTGTACCAAAGGGATAATATAAAAAGAACCAAAAAATAAATAAATTCTATTCATAAAGTTAAAACTTAAATATGAGCAATAAGCCACAATGTTGCCATCAAGTTTCAACTGCTGATCATTTGCGGAGACTTAACAAACGTGCAAGTGAACAAAAAACTTAAAAAATAAAGTTTCAAAACAAAACTATTGCCAACGAACAACACTGCTAGAAAAGAAAAGACCAGAAATTATAGAACATCATGCTAAGAAAAATAGCCAATACCTGTTTATTTTTGTTTCCAACGGGAGCAAGACCTATGAATCGGGTTACATGTACAGCTTCAACATTGGCATAGGGTTCTCGAGCAAAAAATACACCCTTAGTACCTGCAACATGGTAGCTACAAAATAATACTTTAATCAGGAAGATAAATTATATTCAAATTTGAATTTAGGTAATGAAGTAGATGAAAAGCAAGCACAGCTAGTGAATTTCTGTAAATTTAACCCAAAAAAAGGAACCAAAGGCATTGAGATGCTGCTTTATAAAAACCAACCATGTGTTTTATGACAAGATTCTGACAGCCTTTTGTCTCTTTACCATCCTTTCCTTTCTACTTCTACTACTGAATAGTAGATATTCATGCAATAACTCAACTGAGGTTAACAAAGTTGATTTACTATTTTTGGTCGAGACACTAATCCATGTACCACCACAGCTCTATGCCTGGATCATGAATTGCTAATTACTTAAAAAAAAGATGACCAAAGTTGATTTGGCTGCCATCCCAGCCAATTCAATAGAGTTTATTGAAATTTTTTTAGTTATATGAATATAGAAGGTAATTACATAGTCAAAATATTACCAATAAAGGGGGGAAACCCAATACTTGAAAGATAAATCAGATGGGCATAGAGATTTTGTGAAGGCTTTTGTTTCCCAGTTGAAGCACGAGCTTTTAGACACTATGCTTAAGGAAGAGATACTCAAAAGGGAACAATATACTACAAATGAAGCTAGTGTTGTTCAATCAAACAATCAAATTATTATGCCGAAAATGATGAGGCAAAATCAATGATGATAATTAGCAGATATATATTATTACTTGGAGCAAGAGTCTCACCCTAGCAGATATATTAGGCCTTTAAATAATTCTAGCAAGAGGCATACAGTCAATATTAAAAAAAAAAACAATTTTTTGTTTTTTTTCCCCCCCTAGGGTGAGACTCTCACGAGGAGCTTCAAACCTGGTTCGATCACAAAATTGCATACAATAACTCCCAAAGAAGAATTACCAATCACAACTTACCGAGGCTTAATCTCTGTTACTAATTCTGATACGGTGGAACTGCTACCAGATGAATCAGAGATTCCTATAGGAAGATCAGATGTAGCAGCTCGGTTTGTGACCCCGCTTGGCCATTCATTAGTAATGTCCAGTTAAGGAAAAGAAAAAAAGCAGACTGTATAAGCAGAAAAAGTGCAATTACAAGCAAGGAAGATCATTAATTTTAAAGCAAGGATATGTTAGGAACAAGTCTACTACACCAGGTTCTTCAGCTAATGCCCGCAGTGCATCAACATCATCTTGACTGTATGTTCCAAATTGTTGGCCACTCACTGAATGCCTACCAGATAAGTATGCCACAGATAACCCTAGATATGAGTACAGTAAATCAGCCATCATGCATAAAGTAAGGACTATTTATAATAAATGTCATAATAGAATACTTGCCTAATTTCATATTAGAATAAATATTTCATTTTACATTTGGTTGCATAAATCACCAATGTAGCGGGAATGGAATTCAGATTTCATAGAATCTAAATCTACAAAAACATTTCCGAAGTAAAAGAAAAAAATTCTAAAGTTACGAAGTAGCAATTTTGAACCAAAACCATTTTTGCCCATCCAATTCTGTACTGGCTATGGAAATTTGGTATTCCTTCAAAAGAAAATGATATTCCTTCTCAAGTCAGGTCCTCTAACTTGATCTGGTATGGTATCTTTTATTTCAACGAGACCATGATGGGCATAATTCCATTTGACATTTAGAAAGGAAAATTCCAGTCAGCAGATACCAGAACAACTCGAATAAGCACTTCATTTAAAATCCTTAGCCATCCTTCTCACTTTCAAAATCCTCCACTGGGGGTTATGCACCTTCCGGCCAACGACTCGAATAGAGCAGTAACATCTAACCAATTTTTTTGGGATAAATAATGCAATATTATTAGAAGCAAGCATCAAGTCCATGATAAAGAATACAAAAGAAACAAAACAACCATCCTAGCCTATCCATGAAGAGTATCTAAAAAATCTAAAATGGTGCTGAGATCCAGGTCACTTGTCCCGACACCCAATTCTACAAAACTCGCAACAGACACCACTTCAAACGACCCACTGGTTCATCAAAACCCTAGAAAATCCCCCTATTACACTCCAGCCAAAATAACCACATCAAACATAAAGGTGCCAGGTCCCAAGCCTTTCTATGACGCTTCCCCACCTGACCCCCTCTCCAACTCTGAAGGACACCCACTGCGTCTCTGTTTTGCACCCAGGCCAAACCAAAAACCAAGAAAATCAATCAACCAGTGCCTAAGATATTGCCCCCTAATTTGCACAACCCACATTTGGAGTCAAGAAAACTTTGGCAGGTAAGGATCAGGGAATGACCAAGTTCTCGAGATTCCTATTCTCAAACTCAACTCATTCAATTTTACAACAATAACCCTCTAATTTTCAATAGATAATAAATTATTGTCCATGGTCCCAATCAAAATTAGTGCAGATACTACAATACAATATGAACAGAGATTGCTTAATCATCGTCTTAACACCACTTTTACATAATTCATGAACTGAAATCAAGTGAACTAAACTACAATTCAAAGATTTGTGGTATACCATGGAGAGTGAACTTGCCACTGCCTTTCAACCAATACAAATTCCCACAAATTCTCAACCCATCCATCTTAAACCCTCGGTTCCCCGAATCCTTCAAGGCGGCCGACAGAACCTTCATGGCACCGACACCGTAGTCGCCGATGAAGTACGTCCGGAGGGGAATTTGGGAGCGTCCTTCAATGTAGTCCATGAATTCTTCGAGGTAGTCCGGCGAGTCAGGAAAGAACTGGCCTACACAGAACAGAGCATCGAATGGACCAGCTGATTTGTTGACCTAAAAATCATGAAAATCAACAGAGATTCAGTGTAACTATCAGTGGTTGCATATATTGTACAGTGATAAACCCTAGCTTATATATATATATAGAGAGAGAGAGAGAGAGGGAGAGAGAGACCGATGAGACTCGTTTGAAGAGCTGATTGAGGTGGCCGAGAACATCTCCGCAGAGAAGAATTCTGGGAGGAGCCATGAGAGAGAGAGAGATAGAGAGAGAGAGAGAGAGCTGTGTATAAAGTGCAAGCATTGAACTACCGAGGAAGAAAAAGATCAATCTTGGGCGGGTGAGCTCTAAGCCCAACTCTCTATTGGGCTGGCTTTCAGAGATTGGGCTTGGGCTGTGCTTTTCAATTTGTTGAGCCGATATTTTCATGAGAATTTTAAACTTTATTTGGTTGGGCTTTTAAAATTATTTTCTAATAATGGTCCGTTTAGTAAAGTTGTGGGAAAGTGATTATAACTTATAACCTAACAGCTTATATCTTATAGCTATGAACATAAGCTGATTTTTTACTTATAAATTAAGCTTCTCTTCCCCCACTCAAAGAATAAGTTGATTTTTGACTTACAAAAAGCTATAAGCTGTATTGTTAAAGCTGAACCAAACACATCAAAATAACTTAAATTAAGCTAAGGCCCTGTTTGGGGACTTACTTTTTTAGCCAATTAGCCAAAAAGTTATTAAATTAGCCAAAAAGCCAACAACTCATACCAAAAAGTCAAAGATTCTCTTTTCTCTCGCTCTAAGCCCAACTCTCTATTGGGCAGGCTTTCAGAGATTGGGCTTGGGCTGTGCTTTTCAATTTGTTGAGCCGATATTTTCATGAGAATTTTAAACTTTATTTGGCTGGGCTTTTAAAATTATTTTCTAATAATGGTTCCATTTAGTAAAGTTGTGGGAAAGTAATTATAACTTATAGTTTAACAGTTTATATCTTATAGCTATGAACATAAATTGATTTTTGACTTATAAATTAAGTTTCTCCTCCCCCACTCAAAGAATAAGTTGATTTTTGACTTACAAAAAGCTATAAGTTGTATTGTTAAGCTGAACCAAACACATCAAAATAGCTTAAATTAAGCTAAAAACTGAAATAAGCTGGAAATAAATCCTACCAAATAGGGCCAATATAACAAATCACTTGATATATTCCACCTTCAATATGATATGGAGCTGGTGCAAGAGATGACAAACGCATCCCAAACCGACCCTGTTAGTTTTCTTTCTTTTTCGAGCAGTGCCTCTTTAGTTTATTCAACGTTAGGGCTAATTATAGGGTCATTCGGCCTATGAAAACCGCCCAATCCGATCTGATCCGCACATGTGCACGCGGTTTCAAACCTGTTATGCAGTTTGAAATATTGGCATATTTCGGGTTGCGGCGCGGGTTGCAGGTTTCACCCGCGCCTGCACATACCCGCCCGCACTTATACTTTTTTTTTTCAAAAAATTTTGGATTGTAGATCTTGATCTTCCATATTAGTAGATAGATTTTTTTTTTCCAAATCTGATTTGTTTTGCTTGTGTTATGAATTGATTTTGTTGTGTTTTTAATTTTATAAGTTTTAATTCATTAATTATTGATATTTAGAGTTTTTTAAGGATCTCTTTCTCATTCGAAAATAATGATTTCATGATAAGAAATATGTGATTTTATGGTCTAAAATAATATTTAGAAAATGAGGAGAAAATATGACATCCTAATTGTTTAATTAATTTAATTAAAAATAAATAAGTAAATAGAAAGTAAGATAATATAAAGGGGTCTTTTGGGAAGAAAATAAAAATCCAATTTTTAGTTTTTTATCCATTTTAAGTCATATCATATCTCACATTTTTTACCTACAAAAAGACAAAATAGACTAAAAAAGTCAAAAATCTAACTTTTTATCAACTTTCCAAAATACTCCAAAATATATGATTTTATAATTATACTTAAGAGCATGTTTATTATCAAAATATAATAATGTGATTAAAATATTTTTCTCGACCAAACTAAACCTAAAAATAAAATTAATAAATTATGTGGGCTAAGGTAGAAATCGACTAAGGTCTAGATGTGTTGGATGCTTAGGAAGTTAAGTTGTCATTAGAGTATGATGTCACGGACTGGGCGCTTGTCATCCTTCCGAGAAGCCGGCTCCATGAGTGGTACTACATACTCCCATGTATTATACCCAAGGACCAACCCAGGAGATATGATAGGGATCTACTCTGTCTGTCTTGCCACTCACAAACTAATGCACTTGCAAAGTATTTGGGGTAGAACTCGCATCCTTAATGAGTTGGTACGTGACATGCTACCACCGCCAGTCCTTGACGCCCTTGTTAGGGGGACATTACCCTATCTGCCTCCATGCTTGTCCGTTCCTCTACTACGGGAAACCTGTGCCCTCGCGGACACCACCCTTGGTGCGGACCCCACAATGAAGGTGTTTAGTGTAAGTCCCACGTACCGTCCCCATCACAATGTCCCTAGGCTGGCCCTGATTCCACTTGTCATGGATTGGGCACTTGTCATCCTCCCGAGAAGCTGGCTCTACGAGTGGTACTGCATACCCCCGTGTATTATGCCCAAGGACCAACTCAAGAGATGCGATAGGGATCTACTCTGCCTGCTTTGCCGCTCACAAACTAATGCGCTCGCAAGGTGCTTGGTGTAGAACTCACATCCCTAATAAGTCGGTACGTGACAATGGGATGGCTTTGGTTAACACAAGTCATGTGGGAGGATAAAAGGGCCAAGTAATGGAGCCTATGAGGGATGAATATGATAGGGTGATGAATCAGCGTCTGTGGCCCAATATATAAGGAGTGGAGGCCTTGGCAAGACAAAACAGGAGAAAAGAAAAGTGAAACAGTAAATAAAAGTAAGGAGCTCGGAAGGAATAAATAGTAGGGAGCAGTATTAAGGTGAGTTATATTATATCTTGAATTATAATCTAATTTATTTTATGTATGTTTCAAGTTATCATAATTTGTTTTGTACAATTCATGTTTGTAAGTTATATTACTATTCTAATTACGTTAATTATTTTTTAAATTCTATTTGTTTGAATTGAAACTCATGAATAAGATTGTTTAAAGTTTTAAAATTATTTGACAATGATTATATAAATAATTACTTTTGTAAGTACCATCACGAGAGTTTCATGTGTTGGGGGACTTAAATAAATAATTGGCTTCTGATTGGTCACTTCGTGGCCTTCTGTTTGTCGTGAATCTATTGACATTTGTTTTGATTATCACTTTGATGACCCCTATTATGTTCTATACTGTAATTATGATTATTTTGCTTATATGGATTCTGAATTAAAATTTTATTGTTTAAATAATTTATTTATTCAAACTGAATCATTTAATATATTAGCTTAAATAATTATCCATGATAATTTTTGTACCCTCATGCTCACTGTATAATATTTCTCACTCTGTCATGTGTTTATAACTGTTATCCTCTTTCAGGTGATGAGATTTAGAGGGATTGAAATTGGAAATAAATCACAATTTTTTTTTTGTATTTACTATTTGTAATCCTGATTAGACTCTTGTAATTAAACAAGGCTCAAATGAATATTTTCTTTTAAATAAATTTTTTTTGGTACCTATTTATTTTATTTTATCCGCTTGCACTATTAAAATAAAAATTTTAGAATTATTTTTTTTATTGTCGCGATGCCTAACCCCTGGGTACTGAGGTTGGGTCATGACAGAAAAGACCCAAAATAAATATTTAGAAATTGGGGAAAAACAGACCCAAAAATAAATTTTTAAAAGAAAAGTTTAATCTGTAAACCGCCCACATATCCATGAATTCTATCCACACAAACCACAATCCGCACTGCAAAGTTCAAACCACAAACTAAACCATTCAAAACTGATCTGCAAGCACCCCTTACTCAACATCAAATACTCACCAAAGTTCCTTAACATAAAGCCCAAAGTTATGACGGTGGGCTCTTGGGCTGAATTAACCTTAACTTGGTTTGGTTTATACTATTATAAAGTTGGATTTGGTATTCAAATCTTTGCTTCTTCTTATATCACGTGCTCCTCATTTTTTTATTTTAAACAGAAAAAAAAATTAAATAGATGAAAGGCAAGAGACTCAAACCTTAAACCTTGGTCTAGTGAAACAAATTCTTCCTACTTTAGTGGCACATAATATATAAAAAATATTTTATTTAATTTTTATTTATTTGAATTACGTACGTGTCAAATGCTAGTTTGATTTAAGTTGACAAAGCAAAAGGACAAAAAAAAATAAAATAATAATAAATAAGAACAATATCGATTAAGATTTATGTATTTAAAATAAAATTTTGGCATTTGAGTCTAAATACTTTACCGATTGATTGAAAAATGATAAATTCATTTACATGGTTTGATATAGACTTTTTCCATTTAAAAAAAAAATTATAAGGAGCTCAAATAAATTACACCAAATAGTTTTTTTATATACAACTTTTGTTGATATAAATTAATAGATAGAAATAATTAAATTTAAGTTAAAAAGTTAATTATTTAAAAATTAGGAAAGACATGTTTTTACTTTTATTTTTTTATCATTAATTTTTAATCTATAATATATTACACCAAGGCCTCGTTTGACAATATCACTTTTTAGCCTAAAAGTTAAAAAGTCACTAAAAAAAATAAAAAAGCCGATAACTTACCAAAAAGTCAAAAATTATATTTTCTTTATATTTTTTGCACATCTTTTTATAAAAAATTAAAAAGTTATCCCAAATATATTAATTTTTTTATATTATATTTTAGTCAAAAAATTAAAAAATTATTAAAAAATCTGTTCCTAAACGAGACTTAGGCCTCGTTTGGCAACAAACAAGTTTAGCTAAAAAGTAAAAAAGTTATTAAAAAAGTCAAAAAGTCAACAATCCATACTAAAAAATCAAAAATTCTCTTTCCTCTCTATTTTTTGCACATCTTTTCATAAAAAGTCAAAAAGTTATCCCAAACATACTAATTTTTTTAACTCATATTTTAACTAAATAGTCAAAAAATTACTAAATTAACCTGTCTCCAAACGAGTCCTTAAATAGCTCAATAATTACTCCCAACAAACACAGAGAAGAATTGTCCTTGTAAAAATTATGGGCAACAACCTACCCTCAGTTCTCATCATCAAAACATTGTGTCCTTTTGTTGCGGGAGTAAATTTTCTGGTTTGGGAATTAATTATTTTAATTGGTTATTTAATTTTTTATAAAAAAATATATAAAAAGATAAAAAAATGTAATGTGACAAATTTATAGTGATTTTTTGATTTTTTAATTAAAATCTTAAATGCCAAAGAGAGGTAACATTTAAAGCTCTACTTGTTTGGCTTAAGTTATCTTTTTGAAAATTAGGTTTTCTATTTTTTTGGTTTTGGTAATTTTTTTTTTAATATTGTACGTAATTTTTTATTTTTTAGATAGATTTAATTTAGATATACTTAAAAAATATAATATTTATAAAAAAAAATCACTAAATACAATAAATATAAAAACTCAATATATTTTCGTATTTTATTATATTCGATATTTTTTTAAAAAAAATTTATATAAATTTTATACTTTTTAAATATATCAAGATTAAATGAATCTAAAAATGTAAAAAAAAAAATAATTAAAATATTTTTAAAAATTACTAAAAATATAAAAATATGAATTGAAAACTTACAAAATTAATTTTGAGAATTCTAAACAAAAATATTAGAGATACTAAGTAATTTACCAAAAACATCATCAAACACTTATCTAAGTGTTTGATAAATTAAATTTTCTAGTTTTTATTGTATTTTTAAGAGAAGTGGGGTATCTTTATCGCAAGTCAATGTGGCAAGTCTATGAAGATTGCGACTCCTCATTAATCGGAGCACATGCTGCTACAGAGAGTAATGCTGTGCGAATAACATGTTGATTGTTCGGGAGTTTATCTTTTTAGTTTATTTTAATAATTTAAATGGTTGATATTATGAAGTTCATATATATTAGGGGTGAGTATACTAGGGTGAGTATGATCTGAATTAATTTGGAATAAAATTAGGATTAATTTGCCTATGATTTTATGAAAATTGAAATCAAATCAATTCATTTAAATCATGAAATTAATCTGAACCAAAACATTTAAACACGGTTCTGCCCAGTTTGGAACCATACTTTCACATAATTCATTCACAAAGAAAAATCATATAATATTTTCATTTCAACATTAATCTATCAATGATTTTTCGAAATACAAACATATATATTGTTCCACAATTAATGTAAACAAACATAATATCTAGTACATAAATATATTGTTCAACATGAAGCAAATATATTTTTGAGTACCGACACGTGGCAAGGTGACGCCGACGTGTCAGCCGAGGTGCCACGTGTCCAGGTCATGACGCCGAGGTAATCTCGGTTAAGCCGGGGTTATCTTCGAAGATATCGGAGTCCGAGAAAAGCAAATAAAGGACAAGAGTCCTAGAATGAGGAAAAACTTCAAGATGGATAAGGATAATGTTCTTAGGGAATCTATCCATATCTCTTGAGCAGTCCAAAGTATATACTGAACGGGAGTCCATAGAGATCAGGCTTCTATTAGGACTAGGATTGAGTTAGCTAAAAAAGAGAGGCACCCCCGTAGATCTAAGGTACGCAATTTTATGCTTTGAGCATTGAGTTTAGCATTATTGATTATCTTTGAGAGATATATTGCCTTGATCGTCGGAGTGCCCCCGGGTGGACGAACCACCGCCGAAATCTTCTCTTTCTATTACAGGTTAGCCATGTGTCATCTATTCTGCCAGTGTTCCCCAGCTGAATACTGAGTTGGGCAGTGTGATCGGAAAATCACTCACACAATTTGGCGCCGTCTGTGAGAATGAAAGGAGAATAGATGGCCAGTAACGAACAGAAAGAAAAGGTTGGGGACGACACTCCTGCTGGGAATGGGAGACTTATTGACCTCGATATCACAGGAGACGAATGCAACGAAGAAACCCGAGATAAGAATCACGGAGAAGAGAACGTCGTCCAAGAGGGCGACGTGCCGAATAAAACAGATCGAAACGAGTATTATAACGAGGACGACCTCCAGGTATAGAAAGATAGGTGCCTGCGGAGGGACGAAGAGGTAAGAGATATGGCAAACAAATTGGCAGACTTACAGTCGGTCGTCAATTTCATGATGCAAAATAACGTCATGCAGCCACCATTTCCGCTGCAGGACACGCCGATTCCCGCGGCCAATACCCAGAAGGGAGGGCAGAAAACAGTCCCCATAGCTCCTCAACACAACGGGAGCAAAAGATACTCTCACCAACCTTCTAGGGAGGTCGGACGAAGAGAGTCAAGAAGAGAAGAATCACGGAGGACGCATCACACAAAGGAGGCAGACCCCAAAGGACATCAGTATGTTCAGAGGCAGGCACTATGCTTCGACACAACTCATGGAGAAGGGTCAAAAAGGGTTCACCACGAGGCCGAGAGCAGTATACCGAAAAGATTAAAGTCAAAAGATAGCCGAGCTCCTGGGCGGAGCAAAAAAGACTTAAGAGATTACCTCAAGAGGAAGCAACAAAATGCCTACGCCGAAGTAATCTCCCCAGATAAGCCGATGACACCATTCTCGGTGGAATTAGACAAGTTTGAGGCGCCGAAGAGATTCAGTATGCCGAGGTTTCAAATATACGATGGTAAGTCAGACCCCAACTTCCACGTTGGACTATATTTGAACTCAATGGCATTGTATAGTGGGAACGAGCCGTTGCTCTGCAAAGTGTTCCCCTCATCTTTCGGGGAGATTGCATCAGATTGGTTCCACAAACTACCGAAGGGAAGCGTGAAGACTTGGGAAGGCCTGGCCGAGATGTTTGTGGCCAGGTTTGTGACAAACAAGCTCTAGCCACTAAGGGTGGACGCATTGATGGCTCTGAAGATCAGCAAGGATGAAGGCCTTAGGGCCTATGCAAAAAGATACTATGAGGTGTTCAATCGAATACCCGAATGTAATCAAGAGGTGGCGATCGTATCTTTCAAGAACGGCCTGAAAGACAACTGTCCACTACGAAAGTCTTTGGCAAAGACATTGCCAAAGAGTATAGAAGAGCTCATGGCGAGAATCGAAAAGTACGCCAGAGCCAAAGAAGACACATCGGGAACCAGGGAGGTAAAACAAGAGAAAGGAAACGGCTCGCCGAAGCGAGGCCGAGGTAACAATGGAATGAACAGGCAAGAGGCAGAACTGAGAGCCACACAAGCAGTAACAACTGTGTTCCAAATCCCAATTCCCAAAGTCCTGGATTAAATTCGGAACCAGCCCTATTTCAGAACGCCAGAGAGGACTCCAGGAGAGTTCATGGGAAGAAACATTGGCAGGCATTGTGCCTACCATAATGAAGATGGGCATACAACTCAAGGTTGTAGAGCCCTAAAAACATATTTGGAAGACCTGGTAAGACAAGGACATCTGAGAGACCTTGTCGATGAGACCAGGACAAGGAAAGAACGGGCAAGGTTGCCTCAGGCACTAGCAGCCCCACCTTCCCCAGCACAACAGCCGCAGGCAGGAGGACCTCGGATAATCAACGTAATCCACTCGAAGGTCAACGAAAACGAAATCCGAGGAGAGACCCAAAAAGTGAAGCATCTGCAACATGTCTACCAAGTCAGGGAGAAAAGACATCGGGCAGAAGAGTGCCAGGGACCAATGATAACCTTTACTGAAGCCGACCTAGAGATGGTTCAGCATCCGCATAATGATGCCTTGGTAGTATCCCTCCAGGTTGGGGAGTGCCAAGTGAAACGCATCCTGATTGATCAAGGCAGCTCTTGCGATATCATATACGTCCGATGTTACAAGGAGCTCGGCCTTCACCCAGATGATATGGAACAATCCAATGACCCAATGGTTAGGTTCAATAGAACGCTGACATGGCCACTGGAAACAATAAGCTTGGAGGTACAGGCTGGCACCAGGAAGATCAAGACAGAATTCACCATTATCGACACACCCTCCCCTTACAACATCATCTTGGGAAGGCCATGGTTACATGCAATGGGGGCAGTTCCCTCAACATTGCTTCAACTATTGCGATTCCTAACAGAGCATGGGATAGACGAAGTTAGAGGCGATCAGCTGCAGGCGAAGAATTGCTCCATGGCAGCAATGAAATCTACCTACAGCGTACGAGAGCCAGAGAAGGTAGAAATTGAGGATGAGGACGTGGAAGTCCTAGAAAACGTCGGCATGGAGCCAGCCGAGAAGAGCGAAGAGGCACTGAAGAAAATTCTCGTCCAGGATGGGGATGAAGAACACTTCTTTCTTCTCGGCTCGGGCTTAGCCGAAGAAGAGGAAAAAGAGTTGGAAACTTTTTTTAGAGCAAATATTGAGGTGTTCGCTTGGACACCTTATGAAATACCTGGCATTGACCTCGAGGTCACTTGCCACAAACTGAATGTTGACAGGTCGGCCAAACCTGTAATTCAACGAGCCAGAAGACCGACGCTGATGCACGTCGAAGCAGTAGAGGAAGAAGTAGATAGACTTCTGGAGGCCAGGGCTATTAGAGAAGTACACTACCCAACATGGCTATCCAATACAGTGGTGGTAAAGAAGAAGAGAATGGAAGGTCTGCGTAGACTTCACCAGCCTCAACAAAGCCTGTCCCAAAGACAGCTTTTCTCTACCTAAGATTGACCAGCTAGTAGATGCCACTTCAGGGCATGAAAGAATGAGCTTCCTAGATGCCTACAGGGGGTACCACCAAATAGCCATGTACCCCCTAGACGAAGAGAAGACAACGTTCATCACCCCAAAAGGCCTGTACTGTCACAGAGTAATGCCTTTCAGGTTGAAAAATGCAGGAGCAACTTACCAAAGGCTGGTAACCAAAATGTTCAAACACTTGATCGGCCGAACAGTAGAAGTCTACATCGACGACATGGTCGTTAAGACCAAGGAGCCCAAAGGTCATCTCGCCGATCTAAAAGCAGTCTTTGAAATCCTTAAAACATATCAGCTCCGACTCAATGCATCGAAGTGTGCATTTGGAGTTGGATCTGGTAAGTTTTTGGGATACTTGGTGACTAGAAGGGGCATCGAGGCCAACCCAGATCAAATCAAGGCCATCCTAGAATTGAAAAGCCCGACGTCGACAAAACAGGTGCAGATGCTAACTGGAAGGGCCGCAGCCCTGAACAGATTCATCAGCAGAAGCTCAGATAAGTGCAGACCTTTCTTCAACTTAGTAAAGAAAGCCACGGACTTCCTATGGACAGAAGAATGCGAAGCCGCTTTGGTCAACCTAAAGAAGTACTTGATCACAACTCTAGTTCTTTCAAATCCAGAACCTGGGGAGGAGTTGTTCCTGTACTTAGCCGTTTCAGAACATGCGATAAGCGCAGTACTAATCCGAGAAGAAAAAGGGGAGCAAAGGGCTGTTTACTATGTAAGCAAAACCTTAGCCGATACAGAAACGAGGTATCTACCCTTAGAGAAATTGGCACTAGCTTTAGTAATGGCTTCAAAGAAGTTGAACCATTACTTCCAGGCCCATAAAATTGTGGTGCTAACAAAGTACCCCTTGAAGTCCTTACTGCAGCAAGGAGACCTGACAGGAAGAATAGCCAAGTGGGTAGTCACCCTAGGCCAGTATGACCTGGAGTACAGGCCAAGGACAGCAATTAAAGGCCAGGTTCTGGCCGACTTCGTGGCCAAGTTCACGCCAAGTTCCATCGAACATCAGGCTCCGTCGAGCCAAGATGAACGATGTCCAGACAAGCAAGGAAAAGCCCAGGCAAAGGCAAAAGAACAAAAGAAAGAAGAAAAACTCAGACCCTGCAGCATTTACATCGGCGACTCCTTTCGACTGTTCGTTGATGAGAGTTCAAACTAACAAGGAGCGGGGGCAGGAGTAATATTGATATCCCCAGATGGACAGGTACTAGAATAGTCAATTCGTTTGGGGTTCAAGGCCTCAAACAATGAAGCAGAGTATGAAGCACTCATTGCAGGATTGAAGTTGGCAGCAGCAGTGTAAGCAGATGAGGTAATAGTTTTTTGTGATTCACAATTGATAGTTAACCAGACAATAGGCAAGTTTGCAGCCCGAGATGAAAGAATGTCGGCCTACGCAAAAGAAGTAATCAGACTGTCAGCCTTGTTTCAGAACTGCTGACTACTTCAGGTAAGCCAAGATGATAACAGCCACGCCGATGCGTTGGCCAACTTAGCTAGTGCAGTACAACCTGGAAAAGCAAGGACAATAATGATTGACTACCTGTCGGGCCCGAGCATTAAACCAGCAATTACAGAGCATGAAGCAATGTGCGTAGACATGGGACCAAGCTGGATGGACGCAATTGTTGCGTTCCTAAAAGAAAAAAAGCTACCAGACGACCACAAGGAGGCACACAAGATCAGATTGAAGTCAGCAAGATTCAGTCTAACAGCAGAGGGACACCTCTACAGAAGATCCTTCACTGGACCCCTTTTAAGGTGCGTACACCCTTTGCAGGTTGAAGATTTTTTATACGAAATATATGAAGGAATTTGTGGAAGCCACGCTGGGGGCAGATCACTAGCTCACAAGGCCATGACCCAGGGGTATTGGTGGCCTTACATGCAAAAAGATGCAGAAGCCTACGTGAAGAAGTGTGAACAATGCCAAAGGTATGCACCTTTGATTCACCAGCCAGCTGCTGACCTGAACCCTATATCCAGTCCTTGGCCATTTGTCCAATGGGGCATGGATCTCGTTGGGCCATTACCCCAAGTAACTGGACAAAGAAAGTACTTGCTGGTAGCAACAGACTACTTCACAAAATGAATAGAAGCAGAACCTCTTGCCAAGATTCGAGATGTGGATGTCAAGAACTTCATATGGAGAAACATCATCACCAGATTTGGGATTTCGAGAGCAATTGTTGCAGACAATAGAACTCAATTTGACAGCAAGTTAATCAAGAACTTCTGTGCAAAGTTCAAGATCAAGATCAAGAACTACTTTTCAACCCCAAGCTTTCCACAAAGCAATGGACAAGCAGAAGCATCCAACAAAGTAATTCTGGATGGGATAAAGAAGAGGTTGCAGTCAGCAAAAGGAAAATGGGTAGATAAATTACCCAATGTACTCAGGGCATATCGAACTACGCTGAGAAAATCAACAGGAGAATCCCCCTTCGCCATGGCTTATGGCACAGAAGTAGTCATTCCGCTGGAAATCGGCATCCCAGGAATCAGAACCCAGGGAGTAGAAAACGGGACTAATGATGTACTTTTAGCCTGAGATCTAGATTTTCTAGAAGAACGAAGGGAGAAAGCTGCAATTCAGCTCGCAGCATACCAGCAGCAACTTGCAAAAGCTTATAACAAAAAGGTCAATCCAAGAGAATTTCAGATTGGTGACCTCGTCCTAAGAAAAGTCGTCAGCAACAAGAAGGATCCCAGAGAGGAAAAGCTTGGCCCAAATTGGGAAGGACCCTACAGAATCATCTCGGTACTGGGTAATGGGGCATATCGGCTTGAAGATAATGAGGGCAAAGAGTTGCTAAGACCTTGGAACACTTGTAATTTGAAATTTTTCTATCATTAGAATTTCTTTGTTCCTTTGCCATTTGCCGAAGTAAATAAATAAAGATTAAGTTCTCTTTTCAAGATACTTGACATTGTCTCTAGAATACATGCATAATGAGAACCCAAGTGGAATTCAAGTTCACATTAGAGGGCAGAAAAAAGAAGAATATGTTTAACACTTGTTAAAATTTGTGGACAATTTACAAGTTAAGTTAAACCGAAATCATTGCTTAACACTTGTTGAAATTTGTGGACAATTTACAAGTTAAGTTAAGCAAAGCAAAATCATTGTTTAACACTTGTTGAAATTTGTGGACAATTTACAAGTTAAGTTAAACCGAAATCATTGTTTAACACTTGCTGAAATTTGTGGACAATTTACAAGTTAAGTTAAACCGAAATCATTGCTTAAACTTGTTAAAAGTTTACAAGTTAAGATTAAAACCAAGAAGTTCGTGTACTAGAGGTGTGTCACCCCGAGAAGATTACACAAAGAATGAAGAGTATGTTAAAGACATGCAGAATATATTCTAAGTGTAGAATCATACAGAAGCAGCCAAGAGAAGATAAAGGTACAAATACTCAGTGAAGGAAAGTTGTATTAGCATTCAACAAAGAGAAAGAACATCGGCCATACGGGGGGCTTACATTGTTTCTAAAACAAAGAAAAACAAAGTACAAAAGAAAAGACATGAAAACTAAGGTTCCTCAACGTCAATAGTGAGCTGGGTTGGGACCTCGGAAGACTGTTGAGAAGCCACCTCGGCCCGAAATTATTGCTTAACACTTGTTGAAATTTGTGGACAATTTACAAGTTGAAGTTAAGCCGAAATCATTGTTTAACACTTGTTGAAATTCGTGAACAATTTACAAGTTAAGTTAAACCGAAATCATTGCTTAACACTTGTTGAAATTTGTGAACAATTTACATGTTGAAGTTAAGCCGAAGTCATTATTTAACACTTTGTTAAAATTTGTAGACAATTTACAAGTTGAGTTAAACCAGTATGATGTTCAACACTTGTTAAAAGTTTATAAGTTAAGATTAAAACCAAGAAGTTTGTCTATCCGAGGTGTGTCACCTCGAAAAGATTGTACAAAGAAGGAAGAGTATGTGAAAGACATGTAGAATATTCTAAGTATAGAATCACGCTAGAGCAGTCAAGAAAAGACAAAAGTACAAGCAATCAGTAAAGGAAAGTTGTATTAGCATTCAACAAAAAGGAGGCACATCGGCCATATGGAGGGCTTACATTGTTTTAAAAAACAAAGAAAAACAAAGTACAAAAGAAAAGACATGAAAACTAAGGTTATTCAGCGTCAACAGTGAGCTGGGTTAGGACCTCGGATGATTGTTGAGAAGTAACCTCGGCCGCCTTCTCCGCCGTTAGCTCAGCATCAATTTTTTGCAAAGTTTCTTCAATACTCTTGTCGGCGAAGGGGACGTCGGCTGATACTTTCTCATGAGCAGCGTCTTTGGAAACCTCATCACATTCCTCATCTTGAATCAAGTCTAGGACTTGCTCCTTCTGAAGAGGGGACTTGGCCCCATTAGCATCCTTGGATTTTCTCACCAAGGCCTCATCCTCATCCTCATCATCATCCTCAGACTCAGATTCGCCGATGTCTTGACTTGGAGGTGGAGATGGAGGGAATGGAAGAGGAATGGCGTCGGCTTTTCTCAAGGGCGAGTCCTCAAGAACGTTGAGCTTTTTCAGAAGGGACATCCAACCATGGGTGAAACCCTTGTTGCATGCCTCCTTCACCTGTTTTTCATAAGCCTCAGTAACATCGGCCATGCCCTGGGCGTACGCCTTTTCATCGGCGTCTTTGATTTCAGCCTCTTTGGTGGCCAAGGCTTCTTGAAGCTCTTTTTTGGCATGGGCCATCTTCTCCTCAGCCTATTTTCTTTGGGACTCAGCAACCTTTCTGATGGCTTTAGAAGATTCAACCTTCTCTTCGGCTTCAGTTTGGGCTTTGATTGCAGCCTCGGCTTGGTTCTCTAATTTTTTCATCTTTGACTACAAATTCTTGTTGGCTTTTTGAAGAGAATAGAAGTCCCTCTTCATATCGGCCAGCTTCTGCCGATTTTCAAAAGATTGAACAGAAAAAGAGTGGGCATGCTGGATGGCCTGAAAAAAACACAAGGTAAAAGTTATTGCAAAATTTTCTAAGTACATAAAAGAAAGAAGAAAATTACCGAGTAGAAGATACTCACTTGGACGGAGCGTTGAAGTATCAGAGCGTAATTTTCATATTCGCTCAGCTCGGCATTGCGATCAAGATCGCCGGGCAGAAGCAAAGCGGTACTGAGCGCTACGCCGACATTTATGTCATCGGCATTATCGGTAGCAAGGACTGGCTTATCCTCCAAAGTAATTTTTGGGGACCAGGGGGCATCATTCTTTTTAGACCCCGAAGTTGTAGCGGATGATGACTTCGGCTTTTTGGATTTTGGGGATTCTGATGGTTGGGCTTTAGAGCGCCTCTTCCCAGCAGAAGGTTGAGGTTTGTCACTCTCAGCCAACTTTGAGGTAGCCAAGGTATCTTCAGACTCAAGTTGAGTTACCTTAGCCATTGGTTGAGCCTTCTTTATTCTTTTCGGCTTCGGTGGAGGTTGGGTTTATGCTGGTTGATCGTCAACGGATGATGGAATGCTGGCCAGAAGATCTTTTGTAACTGGTTTTGGGCGGCCCATCTCGGCAGTAGAAACTGTTCGGCGTCGGCGGCAGCGTTGTGATATTGGAATCAAGTATGGAGCCGAGGTTGATGGCTGATCAGCTGGATCAGAAGTTGACCCTTGATCTGTCCGAGATGTGGACACAGTCTGTGGAGTTGTGGCAGAAGGAGGAGAGAGGCTTTTCTTCTTCCTCTTAGGGACGTCGGGCAAAGCTGACTTATAGGTTGGGATAAAATTGAGAAGCAAAGGCACCTTCTGCTTGTGAACTGGCAGGTTCAGTAGTTTCTTCAAATCTCTGCTAGGGAAGAAGGATTGGAGGAAGTTCTTTAGAGGCAGAGGAAGAACTGTAAAGATAGAATATCACAGATATTAGAACAGAATATTGAAAACTTTATGCAAGAAGATAAGAAAAATTATAAAGAGTGGCCCTTACCAGCTCCTTTCCCGAGAACAGTTCGACTTAAGGGATAAAGATGAAGGTCATCATTTGGCTGAAACTCCCAATTACCTGAGACGATGATAATCGTCTCCAGCTCCCTTGTTGGAGTCTGGGAGGTCGGCTACGATTTTATATTCAGTAGATCTCGGCTTGAGGTAATAGACATAGTCCGTGTATTTTCTAAGGCGACACATGGTATAACAGTACAGGAAATCGGCAAGCCTAATCCTGGCATTCTCTTGTTTAGCTAAAGCTATGGTACCAGTAATAACTCGGTAAGAATTGATGGCGAGTTGCATTGGGTTCAACTTATAGAAGTGTAGGATTTGACGGAAAAAAAGGGTCAAGTGAAAACTGAAGTCCACACTCAAAAAAGGCAACCATAGAGAAGGGCATGGAGTTGTCTGTAGGCATGATGGAATCATCATCTCCAGCCAACCTCAGATTTACATCAGCTGGGATTTTAAACTCTTGCCTAAAAAATTCTAGCTTGGAGGGGGTATCTATCCGATGTTTCCACATACCCATGATATCGGGATAACTAAAGGTATTGGATTTCAGAAAGAAGATGTATCAAAAAAGGGTTATTGGGACCTCGGCAAAAACCTAGGTTTGAGCTGGTGCAGAAATTTGTAAGGGATGTTCCAGTTTTTGCCCTAAATTCTGGGTTCTACAGACAAATCCCAAAACACTAAATCTATGAAAACAAAGACTGAAGGCACGAATCTGGAAAAGACACAAAAAATAGAAAACAAGAACAGAGTTTCAGAATCAAGAACAGAGATGGTCTATCAAGAGCATAAAGAATACAAGAAGTATACGGCCAAGATCAGTGGCAAAAGTACAAGGAAGTGGTGAAGCAGTGCGTGTGTTCAAGATATGGGCAAGGGCAAAATCGTGGAAAAAACACATTCAGATGAATGATTCACAAGATCGAATGTTTAAGCAAAACAGTAATGGCAACAAGTTCAAGAAAAAATTAAGAAACTGAAATAAGAAGGAATAGTATATTACCAGAGGAAGAACGAAGCCGGTGTTAAACGTTGTCGAGGACAGACGACGGTGGTGGACCGGAGAATCAGCACGAACCTAGTCAAGGAAAACAAACACCGGTGGCTGCAGAACTTTGGAAGCTTGAGCAATGGAGGATTTCAAAGGGTAAAGCAAGAAAGAGAGAGAAAGAGCTTCAGACGCGAAAGAGTAAAGTGAAAAGATGGGGGAAAAAGAAAGAGTTTTTGATTAAACTTGAAACGGCAGCAAAAAAGGAAAATTAATAATTCTAGAAAAATGAATCCGTCAGGCGGCGCATACAGACGCAAAAAACGATCTACAAGCACGTCTGGAGTACGATCCAGTAAAAAGAAGACGCGTGGCTGAAATAGTTGAGTTGTTTGTGCATGACAGCTCACAAAATTCTTGATCTTTAAAAAGACATATCGGTCTACGATAATGATCTCGGATTAAACCGATGTACGAGCATGAGGTACTGATATAGGTTCCATCACCTCAGAATACCGAGGTAATGGAACCTAGGGGGCAGTTATGGGGATATATTTTTTAGTACCGACACGTGGCAAGGTGACGCAGACGTGTCAGCCGAGGTGTCACGTGTCCAGGTCATGACGCCGAGGTAATCTCGGTTAAGCCGAGGTTATCTCCGAAGATATCGGAGTCCAAGAAAAGCAGATAAAGGACAAGAGTCCTAGAATGAGGAAAGACTTCAAGATGGATAAGGATAATGTTCTTAGGGAATCTATCCATATCTCTTGAGGAGTCCAAAGTATATACTGAACGGGAGTCCATAGAGGTCAGGCTTCTATTGGGACTAGGATTGAGTTAGCTATAAAGAGAGGCATTCCCGTGGGTCTAAGGTACGCAATTTTATGCTTTGACCATTGAGTTTAGCATTATTGATTATCTTTGAGAGATATATTGACTTGATCGTCGGAGTGCCCCCGGGTGGACGAACCACCGCCGGAATCTTCTCTTTTTGTTACAAGTTAGCTAGGTGTCATCTATTCTGCCATTGTTCCCCAGCTGAATATTGAGTTGGGCAGTGTGATCGGAAAATCACTCACACAAAAACTCTCATCAAATAAATATTTTGTTTTTTTCTTCTTCTTGATTTTGAGGAGACTTAAGACAGTTTGCAATATGTTTTCTCAATGTGCTAGTTTTATTTTCACTAACCAAAGCATAAAAAGCTTTACAATAGTTACATTTAACACATGCAACAATCTTACTGCCTTCTTTATGTAGTTTAAGTTAGATATGGTCCAAATTAATTCTAATCTAGAACTGTGACCTCCAATGTAGAATTGAGTAGTGGAGAACAGATTTTAAATTTTTCAATCCAGAATCGAATCATGGACTCAAAAAATCAGACCAAACCTACTAGATTAGATTGGATCAGTTTGAATTGCGAATTTTTTGGATTTCTTACTCAATCCTACCGTATACTATTAATAAAAAAAATTAAGTCAATTAGGCCTTCACGATTTATGATTAAATTCTAATTATTTTAAGAAAAAAATTAGTAAAATCATTTTAATTGTATATTTTTTTAAAAATAAATATATCTTATTATGAGGCTATATATATTTCATTAATTTGATTTTTTGTATGAATGAACTACTTGACGAATCCTATAATATGAATAATTTGGATAATTAAAATAAGCTCGATAATTTTTTGAGGACCATTTAGTAAAACATCTATGTAAAAATAGGGTTGAGCTTTTTTCAATTTCAAAGATAAACTTAAGAGGATTTGAGAGGCCCTTTGGATCAACCATAAGTCTCGTTTTGAAGGTTTGAACTGTTTATTTTATAAAACCCTCAGTGTGTATTGTTCATAAAAAAATTAACGTTATTTTTGGTTCTCTTTTGGAATTATGATTTCAATAAAAAAATTTCATTTTTTTTTTCAAAATTCATAACCAAACACACAATGCAAAACTCCTCAAAACTCAATTAAAAAATTATTTTCAAAACTCATAACTAAACACATAAAAACCAAACTTTTCTCAAAACTCTATTTAATTTTTTTTTTATAATTTTGTTTTTTAAAATTATTTTTAGAATTATGATTTGAATGTGAAGTCGTATTTTGAGTTTTGAGTTGAGTTTTGAAAATAAAAAATTTATTTGGTTATGAGTTTTAAAAAAAGTGTTGACTTATATTTTGAGTTTTGAGTTGTATTTTGAAATTTTTTAGATTTATTTTTTTAGGGTAAATATTTTAAATATTTATTTATTTATTTTAATGTGCGCTATATTTCATACATTTGTGTGTTGTATTTTTCAAAAATATTTTTAAAATATAAAAAAATTTAATTTTTTTATTTTAAATATATAGTTTTTATTTTAAATATTTTTTTATTTTATAAATATGTGTTTAAATATTTTAATTCTTTTGTTATGTGTTTAGTATGATTTGAGTGTGGTGTTTTGAAAGTAGTGTGAAGTTTCAAGTTATGTGTTTAGTTATGAGTTTTGAAAATAGTTTTTGAATTGAGTTTTGAATTATGTATTTGGTTATGATTTGAGTGTGGAGTTTTCAATATAGTGTGGAGTTTCGAATTATGTGTTTGATTATGAGTTTTGAAAATAGTTTTTGAATCGAGTTTTGAGTTATGTGTTTGGTTATGATCTGAGTGTGGAATTGTGTTTTGAGTTTAAAATATTAAAATTAAAAAAAATTAAAATATTTACAAAATAAAATAAAATATTTAAAAAAATTTAAATAAAAATTATATATTTAAAATAAAAAATAATTTTGTAAAACATTTTTTAATATTTTTAAAAAATAATTCAAAAAATTTCAAAATACAATTCAAAATTCTTTTCAAAATTTAAAACTCTTTTAAAATTCAAAAACTATTTTCAAAACATTTTCCAAAACTCTTTTCAAAACTCATAACCAAATAAATTTTCTATTTTCAAAACTCAACTCATAATTCCACACTCAAATTATAATTTTAAAACTAAACTAAACGGAGCCTTTGAGCTTTTTTTTCAATTTCAAATATAAACTTGAGAGGACTTGAGCGGCCCTTGGGATTAACCATAAGCCTCATTTTGAATATTTGAATTGTTTATTTTGTAAAACCCAGAGTGTATATTGTTCATAAAAAATTAAGTTGATTAGATAAATATAACATTTTTATTTTATTGCATTTTTTTTTGAAAAAATAGATGAGAAGCATGTTTTTTAAAAATATATCATCTATTTTTTTAGATACAAACACAATAAAATAAAAAATTTATGATTATATGGTTTAAATTATCGAAACAGAACTTATGATAGGCCTAATTAACCTCTCAAGTTCTCTCAAATTTAGATTTGAACTTGAGAAATCTAAACTTGAGAGAAGGATAACTCATGAAAAAAATAGAAATCACATTTATTATTAAAAGAGTAGAGGGCAAGTGCAATTTTAAAAATATATCATTCACTATTTGAAGATGTGTAATCTAATTGTGTGTTTACTATTATATGGTAATTTAATTTTTTTCATAAATAACATATTTAATAGATTTTACCATGTAAATGATTTGAATGATCAATATTAATCATGTGGTAAGCTCACAAGGCCTAGGGGTGTAAATTTGGTCCAGCTTGGACTCAAGCCGGTTCATGTCGGGTATTGCGAGCTCTCACCAAAATTCAGGTCGGGCCATCGAGCCCATGGGCTAGAAAATTAGGCCTAGGTCTAGGCCCATGGGGTATTCGGGCCTCGGGCGGAGCTAGTGGGCCTAGACTCAAGCTTGGGTCGAGCTTGGGTAGGTTTTTAAATTTTTTTATTTATTTATTTTTTCAACCGATTTTTTTTTTCCACCAAAAATGACATTTGTCCTGTTTGGTAGAACTGTGGGAAAGTGATTATAACTTATACCTTAACAGCTTATATAGCTTATAACTGTGAACATAAGCTGATTTTTGACTTATAAATTAAGGTTCTCCTCCCCCACTCAAAGAATAAGTTGATTTTTGACTTACAAAAAGCTATAAGCTGTATTGTTAAACTGAACCAAACATACCAAAATAGCTTAAATTAAGCTAAAAGCTGAAATAAGCTGAAAATAAGCCCTACCAAATAGGGCTATTGGGTCTCGGGCGGGCCGAGTTTTGAGTGGTTATTGAGCAGGCCGATGGGCAGGCCACAAGCTGGCCCAGGCGAGCTAGGCCTGGTTTCAAAATGATGGCCCAGCTCCAGCTCCAGGGTCTCGAGCTAGGCTCAGGCCCAGACCTAACCGGACCGGGCCCGTCTCAGGCTACGAACAGGCTATAAGCCGCCTATGAACCGCGGGTCATTTTTACACTTCTAACGAGGCCTAATAATACCTCTACCCTTGACCTTAATATAAAGTAAATTTTGTTATATTTAATATGACAAATCCAAATCGTGCAATCTCTACTGCAACAAAACATTTTTGACACATGCTTAACAAGACTCATAAAAATTCATAAATGGGTAATTTTTTGTTTCTCAATTTATCCAACTAGATAGTTTCTATTAACACAATTTTTTTTATTACTTAATAATATTATGATATCACTATTATATTTAATATTTATGTGTCACAAGCATCCAAGCCTAACTAAGATCACATAACATTCTTTATCTGAAATTCTTTTGTTCTATCATTTTATTAATTTTGTGCAATTAGATAATGTCTTAAGATTTTTATAGGAGTTATTACATCTCAGGCCTTGTTTCGCATGTAAAATTTTTTGTCAAAAAGTCAAAAAGTTATTAAAAAAATTAAAAAGTCTACAACTTATACCAAAAAGTTAAAAATTTTATTTTGTCTATACTTTTTGCACATTTTTCGTAAAAAATCAAAAAATCATTCCAAATATATTCATTTTTTTTGCCTTGTATTTTAGCCAAAAAATCAAAAATTTACTAAAATAGCCTATTTCCAAACAAGGTCTCAGTGATGTCAAAAAAAAATTAATACAAATTAATAGAAAGGTTTGCATATTTAATTATTAATATTTATTAAATTTCTTATTGATTTGTAATTGCTTTTTCAATAAAATTCTAATGTGATATTTCCCTATTTTTTTATATTTTAAACTTATCACATAATTTGACTAATTGATGTGTATTTTGAAATAAAATACAGATAGATTTTTGGGAACATAGGATGGTTACATCATTAGCACAAGTCATTTTCAAAATTGCCAAGGATTATAAATTGCCAAGGATTTTTGGGAACATAGGATGCTTCCACGTGTGAGGACTACCATTTTCCTCAAAAGTTCAACCACCTCCTCGGTGTCTTCTTCTGTCATAGCTTGTAGGAGCAATTGTGACTTCCCTCAAAAAAACCAAAATAAAAAAAAACAAAAAATGAAACAAAACAAAACAACCGGGGAAAAAAAAGAAGAAGATTACTAATGGAATATGAGATTTATTTGTTATTAAGGTCTTGTTTTACAATTATATATTTTAGTTAAAAAATTAAAAAAATTTTAAACGTTGTCGCATTACCTTTTTTTATTTTTCTATGCATCTTTTTATAAAAAATTAAAAAATTATTAAAATAATTTATTTCTAAACGAGACCTAAAATTATTGAGAAGTTCAGGAGTTATTGTATGGACTTTGAAGAGGCTAGGCATGTATTACTTGATGGATTTTATCTTATTTTTTTAAAAATAAAATAAAAATGATATTATGTCAATTCACCTAACAAACATAAAAGAATAGTAGTGGGTCATATTATTTTAGGGAATACACATGATTCAAAATAATTATAAATATATAAGAGTGTAACTTTTTTGGTGTAAAAATAAATACAGCAAAAGTTGCTATCCAAGATGATTCCCACATTTTAATAAATATTTTCTTTACTTCTCACTGAATTGTAATTTCCCTTATTATTTTTTTACAGATGATAGATCCTATAAAGTTTTATTATGCGAGTTCAAATGAAATGTAAAAAAGGCAAGGTGAAATTTGGTGACAGTTACTATTTTTTCTTTTCAAAAATAATTAAGAGAAAGTGAGAGATCGAATCTAGGCAGTGGCCAAACCACATGCAGATCAGGGCCTGGGTTTCGGATTTTTAATTTTTTTAACATATGTATATAAATAAAATTTTAAATAAAAATAATATTTTAAATAAAATGTCGATGGCATTTTTAAATTTATAGGAACAACAGTGATTATTTATTGAAAATAAAGGGATTACAACAAATTATATTTTTATGTATGAAAATTATGTGAAAAAATCTTAATATAAAGGTAATATCCATCATTATTAACATACAAATATAATTAATTTCACTATATATATAAAAGTTACTAGAGTGTTAATTAAATTTGCATGCAGAGTTCACCTTTCATATGTTGTTTTACTACTGGTTAGTGATATCATATGTCAATGATGATGTGATATCACTATTTTGTGAAATTTTTACTCAAATTTTGTAAATTTTTTACTTATCTTACCATTATATAATTTATTTTAAGACTTAAATATATATGATTTTTTTTGCATTATTCATGATACACTAATTACATGTAATACTTTCTTTTCAATTTTACTTATAAATTTTATTTAAAATACTTTTGTAATAATATATTTAAGTTTTTGTACTTAATATTAATTCAAAAAGTATTATTATCTTCTTATTGTTGATTAGGAAAAAAAAATTGAAATTATATTTAATAAGTGCTCATTTTGATTTAATTTTTTAGTTCTGCCATTGAATATAGGTGAAGTGAGCGTGATTTAATTCATCAATTGGAGCTTGTACTATTTAACAACCAAAAATGCTAGAGGCCCCAAAAATTCTATCAAAAGTTTTACCAAATGTCTCACATGGGTGTGGGACCCACATGAGATCCACATTGTGTGGGTCCCACACCCATGTGAGACATTTGGTAAAACTTTTGGTAGAATATTTGGGGTCTCTAGCATTACTTTTTAAAAACGTAATTTTTTTTTTTTTTTGAGAAAATTTATAATGCATTTATATTAAAATAAAAGTAATAACACTCCGAACAAGAAAAAGAAAGACAACAAAGCCTCAAAGGATTAAATAAGAAGCCTACAGTAACAACACAACAAAATTACAAAAGTTGTCAAAAAATCAATTGTAATTCAAAAAAAATTATCAATCTTCTTACAAGTGTTATTTAAAAGAAACGAGATTTGTATAGTATTTGAACTCAAGATTTGCCATTTCACAATATTTCAACTCAAGACTTGCATTAAAATAATAATAATAATTCAAAACAAAACAAAAAATTGTTTCCCACGAGCCCACGAGGTCAAAATAATTTTCTCAGTGGTTGGTAGTAGTTGCCTTTCATTCTCAACGGTGCCCAACTTTCTCCAATATATTATTAGGGGAAATAACTGGGGACAGAGAAAAAAAATATTAAAAGATGATAAACATTATAAATATTACTAATTATAATTATAATTTTTTTCCATATTTTGGTAAATACTTTTGTTAAAAACCATGGTGTTGTAAGTCTCCTTTCTTTCAATAGTCAGATAATCAATAATTTTTAGTTTTTTAAATTATTTTTACCTAATAAACTTTAAGTAAAAGTCAAAATAGTCCCATTATTAACCCCATCAAATCTGTTTTAAAGAAAAAAAAGAAAAAAAAAATTACTTAACAGGGGAGTAGAGAAAAAAATTATAAAAATAGCAAATGATTTTATGATGGAATGTAAAGTGAAAAGTCGTGGGGATACAAATCTTACTTGCACTACCCTATATTTATATAATTGCTTCTTCTTGTTTTTTCAACTGATAAATAATTTCCCCTTAAAAAAATACAAGTACTATTTTCTTTCGGCAGATTTTTGTGGTGGAAGTAGGATAATAATCATGTGTGTGTGCTTAGGATCATAGGATTAATGAATGGCTGTTTATTTTTTTAACCCTTCAATTCGATTCATGAAAGCTACTTATTATTATAATAATCTAAGATTTGTTTCATTTCATGAAAACTATAATGACAGTGTCGGCTAATAACAGGCTTACGTGTCGTTATGACGTGGACTCCAATTAATGCTTACGTCAAGAGCTTTGGAAATAAAATTCGTATTGCCCAAAATGTAATGAGCCTATTTTCAAGATGTTTGAATCCTTTGGAGTAAGCAGTAAGCGTTAAGATCGTCTAAAGTGATCCCTTAGAGTGATCTCTTACAGTGAAGGAGATGAGCCTAACATGTGTCTCACTCAGTCTCTAAGAACTAAGATTTAAACTCACCAAAACGACGTTATTTTAGTAAGTAAATTGGAAAAAAAAACATTAAAATATGTTTTGTTCTTATGGGTTTCTTTTCAAGTCCTTCCTAGGTTCAGCTCTCCTCATTTTTCTCTCTCTTCTTTCAGATCTCACGGCCCACCGCCTCGCCTTACTATCGCTGTCAACAACCTCCACGACGGGTGTTGCTTCACGTCGCCGGCTTCATCTTCGATCTCTTCCGCCTCCACCGCCACTCCAACACCTTTGGTTCAATCACATTCGCAGACCATAGATCTATTGACGAGCTAAACCCTAGTCGCACTGTCGTCTTTGATCTTCTCCGCCGATCTCCATGTCCGTTGACCGGATCTGCTGATTCTGTTGCTCATTTTGATTTTGATGATGATGATAATTCAGATCTAAATTGATTAACTCTCTTGGAAATCAATCTTTGGTGCTCGCACTATGGGGTCTGTAAATATACATATATGCATATAGAAATACATATTCATAAAGGTTTGTGTTATGCTTGTGTTGATTGTGCAGAGAATGCAAGAGCACTTGAAGAAACTGAAGAATGTGAATAAGACTCTCAGGACAAAGATTAAGTAATGGTGACTAGCTATTGCTTTGATATGTTGTTTCTTGAGGTCTATGAAGTTGATTTTTGTGTTTGTTTTGGTTTGACAGACAAATAACGGGGGATTGTTTGAACTATCTCAGCATGAATATTTTTTTAGTAGTGCATTTCTTATTATTGAATTGATTTAATCTTCTTTTTTATTTATTTAGATCTCACAAATCAAAATCCATTTCATTACTCATTTGATTGCTTCTTGATTCAAAATTTCACTTGCATTTGTTATCATTTTTTTTTTTCAAGTCACTCACCAAAATGACATCGGTTTGGTGAGTTTAAATCTCAGCCCTTGGAGGCTGAGTGGGACATGTGCCGGGCTCATCTCCTTCAATGTAGGAGATCACTCTAAGGAGATTACTCTAGAGGATCTTAACGCTTAGAGTAAAGCTTCCTAGAGTGTGGAGTGAATCAAAATGACGTCATTAAAAATAAATAAATAAAGAAGAAAGAGAAAATGAAGCAGTCCCTTTGTCGTCGGTGCCGTCACAGGCAGCTCCGGCCAGCTCCTCTTCCTTTTATTCTCTTTTTCTTCTCATTTTTCCCGTTGTCCGCGTCCCTCGGTCTCAACCTCTTCTTCTTCTTCCTTTCCCAAAACCCTAATAGTACACGTCGCCACCGCAAAGCCCTTCCCCACTCCCCATGGTCACTGATGCCTCTATCCCTCTCACCCATCCTCAATCTCTGCAAACGCATCACTAGAGTTACCAACGTCCCACCTTACCTGATTGCCACAAGCATAAGAGAGAGAGAGAGAGAGAGAGAGAGAGAGCACTGCGACTGTCTGTCATGAGATAGTTATGGCAACGCCGAACATAGCTCCGTCTGTCTATTTGTTTGTCTATCTTTTTATTTTTTTTAACATTAATTAAAATGACGTCGTTTTGATTTACTCTACCAAGACTCTAGAGAGTTTCACTATAGGGGATCCAAACACATTTTCAACCATCCATATTACACTTGAGAAAATTATAAATCAGTGTAAAAGATTAAAATAATTACAAAATATAATTATGTGATTCTTTTTATATATAGAAATCACAGTAAAAATTGCACCTCCACGTTTTAATAAGTAGTTTTTCATCTTTGCATTGTCCTGTAATTTCCCGACTTGAAATTGTTGGTCAACGAAAAGATAAATTAAGAGTTTTGTTAGTGAATATTCTAAAGGTATTGATTGATAATATTTATCTAGTTATATATTTTTACAAAATGTATTTTATAAAAAATATGTATAATCATTTTAAATTTGTTAATAACTAGTAGTAAATCCGTACTATGTATAGAATGTGAAAAAATTAATAACATATTTTTATATATAACAATATATATAGTTAGATTTTTGTATGCAAATTACGAAACTAAAAAAGAATGAGACCCACAATTTATGTAGTAAGTGTTAATTTGTTATAAATTCAACCATGTAACTTTAGACCCTGGTGCTAGAGTTACAAACTTTGACAAGTTCAACACGTTATTTTAGTAAGTAAATTGGAAAAAAAAACATTAAAATATGTTTTGTTCTTATGGGTTTCTTTTCAAGTCCTTCCTAGGTTCAGCTCTCCTCATTTTTCTCTCTCTTCTTTCAGATCTCACGGCCCACCGCCTCGCCTTACTATCGCTGTCAACAATCTTCGATCTCTTCCGCCTCCACCGCCACTCCAACACCTTTGGTTCAATCACATTCGCAGACCATAGATCTATCGACGAGCTAAACCCTAGTCGCACTGTCGTCTTTGATCTTCTCCGCCGATCTCCATGTCCGTTGACCGGATCTGCTGATTCTGTTGCTCATTTTGATTTTGATGATGATGATAATTCAGATCTAAATTGATTAACTCTCTTGGAAATCAATCTTTGGTGCTCGCACTATGGGGTCTGTAAATATACATATATGCATATAGAAATACATATTCATATAGGTTTGTGTTATGCTTGTGTTGATTGTGCAGAGAATGCAAGAGCACTTGAAGAAACTGAAGAATGTGAATAAGACTCTCAGGACAAAGATTAAGTAATGGTGACTAGTTATTGCTTTGATATGTTGTTTCTTGAGGTCTATGAAGTTGATTTTTGTGTTTGTTTTGGTTTGACAGACAAATAACGGGGGATTGTTTGAACTATCTCAGCATGAATATTTTTTTAGTAGTGCATTTCTTATTATTGAATTGATTTAATCTTCTTTTTTATTTATTTAGATCTCACAAATCAAAATCCATTTCATTACTCATTTGATTGCTTCTTGATTCAAAATTTCACTTGCATTTGTTATCATTTTTTTTTTTCAAGTCACTCACCAAAATGACATCGGTTTGGTGAGTTTAAATCTCAGCCCTTGGAGGCTGAGTGGGACATGTGCCGGGCTCATCTCCTTCAATGTAGGAGATCACTCTAAGGAATCACTCTAGACGATCTTAACGCTTATTGCTTACTCCAAAGGATTCAAACATCTTGAAAATAGGCTCATTACATTTTGGGCAAAATGCAATACAAAGAGACACATAAGTGTAATCAAAACAAGAAATCATGAGTTCGAGTCAAGTTCTCTAACTCCCCAGCAGAGTCGCCAGAAACTGTGGACGTCCCCGAACGTCCTGGGAGGGAATCCCGTTTTGTTCATTTGGGCTCACCATAGTTCAGGACTCAATGTCACGGTCCTGTATCTAATCTCGCAGAGTGCAATGCAAGACCGATGAATCGTCAAAGAGTCCAAATCCGGCAAATCGTTTTGGAAAACAGAGTTTTTTGTAAAGAAGTGCCAAACATGGACTGCTTTGCCAGATACAGAGTCGCCACCTAAATATTTATTTTCGGGGGGAATTTAGGAAACCCTGACTCGTTGCCTAAGGCCACGTGTCCGTTATCACCAAAGTTGCCTCAGCTCGGGAACTTGGGTACGGTTGGGGAAGGTCACTTTGTGAGCACTCCCGCTCGCCCGATCAAAGATCGGCCTCTACTAACCATGGTATCGAGTTTTGAAAACAATATGAGCTCTTATTCCGGTTATTAGCCTAGAATTACTATGTAATGCGCACAGCATACAAATATAGACTGAATTGCCTAAGTTGGAACAAAGCATCGCATATCCGTTTTGTTTTGGAAATTGGTTTGTGGTTTGCTACTCGCAAGTAGGCTAAAATGCGGATTTCAATGAATTGTCCCAATTCAAGTAATCCAACCTTCACCCACTGGCATTCAGACAGTTATATCACATAAGCAATTAGCCTCATGGCAAGCATGCTTTCATGTTAATACTCACAAGCATGCAAGATGCTAAAACATAAACACTCACAGTGTACTCTGAGCCAAAATAAGAAACTAGTTAGGAATCATGCATGATCTTAGTTCATGTTAAGATGGCTAATGCATCGCAGGCAAAAAATGCAACTAGAATAGGCTCGGCTAATCTAATAATGGCATATGGAATGCAACAACTCAATACACGTATTCAAGTTGGAATCGAAATTCAATGCAATTAGTATGATGCGCCGAGCCTGGTGCATGCGGTACAAATGAACGATGCAGACATGCGAGCATAAGGTATGCTAGTTGAAATATGGCCTAGAACTAACCAACGAAAGCAGGTAAGTAAAAGGGAGAAAGAAGTGGAGGTTGGAAGACATGCATCACACACACGCACACTTATTACAACCTTGTCCTCTCTCGGAGGGACCGAAAGAATAGTACAAACCAAATAAATAATTAACTACTCTAGCTAATTAATTATTACAGACCACTTAACTAGTTAAGCAAATTAACTAAGCTAATAAAATGGTAAAGCAGCCTCGGGAAGAGGGATAAATGCATGCATGCTCGGCTCCGCCCGGAAATCCATCACCATGCTCATGCTGCCTCTGTTTGCACTGTTTTCCTCTTCTGAAGACTGCACAAGTTTCCGAATTGCTTCTGAAATACTCCCTGAGAGTTGTGGGAGGCCATCGACCAAGAGGGAGCACCACCGGCCATGGAATTATGGTCATTGACCAAAAATTAGATCACTGGCCTGATTTTGGTGGCCGGTCGGCACTAAACGTGGACGGTCGACCATCTCTTCCTACAAAATGCTGTATTGCTGCAGTAGAGGACAGACAAGACATGGCAATGCATTTCAAAGCAATGTTTGCACCACTACCATCCGCATCATGTTTGAGACTCAAAGGAGTATGGTTCTCGACCCTCAGGCCACCAATCACGCATTTCAATGCATGATGGCCCAAGGTGCCAAGTGTGCAACTCAATATGGAATGAAATGCACAAAACACACAAAGCGCCCTAACCTCTATCATGGTTGATCAAGAGGTGAGGAATGCACATACTATGCAATGCAACCTAAGCAAACAAGCAAACATATAAATAGCTCAAGTGTACAACAAATCTAATGTAACATGAGTATGTTAACATGCAAGATGCAACATGGACGTTCAAGCATGCAAACAAACATGTTACTTCATTCAATCATATGTAGCAACATGTGAGGCAAACATGTAACAACATGTTAAGCAATATAAAACCAAAAGAATGCATGCCGAATGCACTACCACTTAGACATGGAACAACATGTTAATAGGTCAAGTATGCAATAACATGCAAGGCAAACATGCAACAACATGCGGGAATGTTCTTAAACTAATATGGACAACTCTCGAATAAGCCCAAATTAGTGGCCAAAGTGCTATGGAAATGAGGGCAAAAACACATACAAACGTGCACATGTGAAGGCCTAACCACTTAAGCATAAAAGGGGACTTTTAAGAACACTTAAAAGAGGATGAACATGGACAAATGACATACATTGTAAGCTCTGAAATCATGTTAGAAATGGTGCCAAACCAACTAAACAAATCAAGCAAAGCATGCAACCAAGCCCAAAATTTGGAAAATAGCCACGGGACTCGAACCAAGACTATATGAAGCAAACCCCAAGGGGCCATGGGGACCTAAAGCAGTCCCAAGGCAGGTCTAATCAAGACCAAAAACCCACTTAGATGGCATCTAAATCGCCTACACATGATGGCATACACAATGGTCCAAACATGGAGCATAAAATAGCAACTCTTTAAGGCATCAAAGGAGCATCAAATTTAAGTAAACAAGCATGTCATATGGACTGAAATGACATAGTAAGTGACTCCAAATCACTGAAATAAGCCAAGTAATGCATGCTCACGAATCACACACCCAAAGCTAACAAGCCAAAGTGCATGGTGGCTATACCAAACAAGTCATGGATGACCCAAACCACCAAAATCAGACTTTAAGCATACCAAAACATGGATAAAAACTCCTTGAAGCCAAGCCAAAATCATGCTAGAAAGACATGTTATAACATGATACATGTTTAAAGCCAAAACATGGGATTACAAGACAAGTGTATGGAGCATACATGGCATGTCTAAAGCAACTTAAAACAGTGCTATATCATGGCAAAACAAAGCCTAATATATACTGAAATGGAGCTAAAACAAGCTAGGAAAACATGCAACAACAAAAGCCATTTATGCAAGCATCAAAGACAACATGGAGAGGGGATCACCCTCTCCTATTTCGGAACTCAAAACCACCTCTCCACCACTGAAAATCCTCTGGATTTCAGTGGTAGAGAGGTCATGCAAAGACCAAAACAATGGCCAAAATGGATGGCCTAAAACAAGGCCTTGGAGGGGGGAAACGACCCCAAACCTCAAAGTGACCTTAAACAAAGTTCTAAAGCAAGTAAAAATAGAACTTTTATTAGTTTATAGCTACGCCTAAAACAATAAGAAAGATAGGTCAAAAGTTGGTGCAAGAATGGGGAATAAAGGGGTAAGTTTCTTACCCTTGAAGAACCTCTTCAAGAACACCACTCCAGCACCTTCCTTGGATCAAAACCAGTCCAAGAACCCTAACAACAACTCCTTAGAGCCTCAGCAACCAAGGATGGTGTAACACTAGGTGTCTTAGTGCAAAACTAAGAACAAAAAAAACCTTTAGGGCACAAAACACACACACAAATATAAAGAGAGGGAACTATAGAGATAGATAGATACAAAATCTTCTAACCTAAATTTCAGAACCTCTGGAAAGGGAGGGGAGGCTCCCCTCTTATAGGAATTTAATTCCTAAGCTCCTTGAAGAAGCTAACATAAGGGAGCATATCCCTCCATACACGTGTATGGAGGGGGTGTAAAGTGGATGCCAGCTGTGACAGCTGACATAAAATATTTGCCAAAAGCAGATGGAAAGGGGTCGGCCAGCAGAAATGACCGATCGACCAACACAATGGCCGGTCGACCAAATAGAGTGTCGATCGGCCAACACTCTTGGCAGGTGGCAAGAATAAGGGGCCGGTGGCTTCAAGCCTTGGCCGGTGGGGTGTAGGGATGGCCAACAAGCCACCCTATTCCCTCAGAAGTAAAAACACAAGTGTTTGGTGTACAACCAAGCACAAAACAAACAAGTTGAGAGATCTTGAGGCAAGGCACGTAGCCGAGACCTCCGAGAACTCAAAACGAACACGAGCATGGATGATCATCGAGTGTTCAAACGATGACGTCCAAGTCTTGAGGACGGTCAAAAATGGGGTGTCTACACACGTTTGTTTGGCGGATTAGGTTGGATGGGATTGTTAGTGAAAGAATTGTTAGTGAAGTAATTGTTAATGTGGGGATTGTTAGTGAGGAGAATAAGTAAAAATATGTTTGTTTTGATGATAGTATGGGAGATAATTAGTGATGAGATTGTTAAATTATTTTTATATAAACTAAATAAATAAATTATTTTTATATTAAAAAAAATTAAAACAAATATTAAAGTAAACAAGTGCACTTGGTAAAAAAAAAATGAAATTAAAAAAATAATTTTTTTTTATTATATAAAATAGACTCAATCCCCTCACTATTTTCCTAATCCCATCCCAAATCTACCCAAGCTAATCGCCCTATGTGAGGGTATTCATTGTCCCATGGGACTACTAGTCCCCTCCTATTTTTGTCAACCAAACATGGGCTATGTAGGGTTCACCGGATTGGTAGTCTAATCCCCCCACCTATGGAGCCAAACAAACATGGCCTAAGTGACATGTCCCATATCACTATGTTTGTTAGTTAGATTTAATGTATAGATGTATAGAGAGAGAGAATGTGTATATGAATGTTATATTGATATATTTAGTGTAATACATAAGGAGAAGTTTGCTCTTCTTTATAGAGAGAAGAGTATGTTCAGCGTTGCTAAAGGAACCGAAAGTAAAGACATCATGATTACAGCTTGGACACTTTACAGCTAATAACACTAACAACTAATAACATATAATACATTAACAGCCCCCCTCAAACTCAAGGAGGATATGAACCAACCAACTTGAGTTTGAGTTTGAAGAGAGTAACAAAACGTGAAAATAAACTAAAAATAAAATAGGATAGGAGACACTGTATGGTCGTGTCAGACCGTTGGTGAAGACACTGTATGGTCGTGTCGGACCGTTGTACCAGCTAACCGGAATCAATGTCGGGACAGTTTACGAGGTCATGCCGGACCGATGTAGAAGCTAACCGGAATCAATGTCGGGACAGTTTACGGGGTCATACCGGACCGGTGTAGAAGAATTTGGTGGTGCACCAAGGTGGTGACTTAAGGAGTGCGCCATGGGGTGGCTTGGGTGGTTCCCATGGTGTATAACCATGCTCACCAGCTTGGGTGGTTTGCATGGTGTGTAACCATGCTCACCATGATATATGTATAATACCCCTCTCAAACTCAAATAGGTTTAAAGATAGAAACCTATTGGAGGTTGAAACAAAGGGATTGATAAAGTGGAGCAAAACGGCTCAACACAAAGTGGAGATGTTAAATATATATATATATATATATATATTTTTTTGTGGATGGAGAACTTTGAATGGGGTGGATCCCTGATATGAATAAAGGACAAGTTGTAGAATGAAAACGAGGTGGTTGTGAATGGATTTGTTTTTTTTATTTTATTTATTTTTTTATTTTTTAATGGAAAAAGAAAGATAAAATAAAATAAAGAAAGTGGAGCAACGTGGGTGGGGTGCAAAAGGTGAAGATTGACTCAGTTGCTTCAGATGAAAAAGAAAAAGAGGTATGGGTTTGTGCAAAAATTAACATAGTGGGAGATACAAAAGGAAAAGCTGGGTGTGGGTGTGGGTGTGGTTGTGGTTGTGGTTGTGTTGTTGACCACTGTACAATGTTGACAGCCTTTGAATGACCATTAAGAGCTAGACAGCCTTTCAGACAATTTGCCTACCCCTGCATGGCCCTTTGTTTGATGCCTCAACGAGGACAAAATATCATGTGATAGATCTGAATCCAAAATGCTCCCGACAACAGGCATTATGGCCATTGAAGAAGGCGAGAGCGAACCTAAAGAGGTAGTAGAAGAGGCCACCGGTGGCAGTGAATTGGCCGCAAATGTAGGAGGCGGCTACGGCTGCGTCTGTGGTAAGCTAGCAGGAACTTGTGTCACGGCGTCTACAGCAGTGGTGACAGGGGCGTGGTCGGCGTTGGCCAGATCACGGCGTCAGTGGCTGTCGTGTGGCCCGACGGAGTGCTCGACGACGTGGGTAAGATCTATGCTTTAACAAAGCTGCAGCAAGAAATAGTGATGGTTCACGGCAGCAAGAAATGTGGCCTTCATTAATGTCAAAGGTGAGAGTGATGGTTTACGACAGCAAGAAATGTGGCAGCGGAGTGAAGGCATGTGTAGAGGTCCGGCAGACAGCCAAGGCGAGGCTGCCGTCCGCCGGTGAAACAAAATTACTAGGTTCTTAACCCTGCTCTGATACCAAGTTAGATTTAATGTATAGATGTATAGAGAGAGATAATGTGTATATGAATGTTATATTGATATATTCAGTACAATACATAAGGAGAAGTTTGCTCTTCTTTATAGAGAGAAGAGTATGTTCAGCGTTGCTAAAGGAACCGAAAGTAAAGACATCATGATTACAGCTTGGACATTTTACAGCTAATAACATATAATACATTAACCGTTTGATAAGCAAATTTTGTTCACAAATTTGTATAGTCAAATTTATGACACTTATCACTTTTATAATAGTATTTGATAGATGAAAGATGTTAAAGATTTCAAAATTTTTATTAAATATCTCACATAAATGTAAGACATGGAATTTAATCATATATAATCGATAGATATATAATTAATTAGGTTGGAAAGGCTTGGGGCCTCGGCTTAATCATACAAGCGTAACACATCATATGAGGCCATGGTGTTCATATAAGAGATTCTACAAAAAGTCAAGGTAGGACATGAACAAAGTATAGGAGATGACTTCTTGCTCATTGATGATTCAACTTGAGAGGAACTTTTGGGTTCATTTCAGGGCTCACCTCAATAATTTGTATAGCTTATTTTGTAAAATTTATTGAGAAAATAATTCTTGTAAAAAATTAAATCGATTAGGCCTCGTTTGGCAAGTAGTGATTTTAGTTAAAAAGTTAAAAAGTTATTAAAAAATGAAAAAGCTAACAACCTATACTAAAAAGTTAAAAATTCTCTTTTCTTTCTATTTTTTACACATATTTTTGTAAAAAATCAAAAAGTCATTCGAAACATACTAATTTTTTTTACATCATATATTAACCAAAAAATTACTAAAAAAGCCTGTTTCCAAATGAGGCGTTGCTAACTGTATAGGCTTAAATTACATTTATTATATAAAAGACAATAAATATGATTTAAAAAAAAGATTATTTATGTTTTTTTATTTTTGAATAAATGTAATTCAATCATTTGACTACCAATGTGAAATCAAACTAATTTTTTACATAAATATTATTCCCAATATAGCCTACAACGTGGATAACTCAGATCATTCCAAGTTGACCTCGAAATAGACTTAAAAAGTCTTAACAACACCAATCCAGTTAAAACACCCACTAGAGAGAAGATCAACCCAAGTAAGTAATACTGTAAATCTTAAGTCTTCTCATTTTCAATCTCTCTATGAATTTATTCCATTATAAGGGAACTAATTGAATCATTGGAGGGTTTTTGGATAGAACCACACTGGTGTCACTAGAGATTTATCTATTCCTTTGCAAGTTCATTGGATCAACTCAAAATCATATAGATGTGATCTTCATCAGTATTTATTCAACAACATAGAGAGTAATTACTACAGACTTATAATTTAAATTCTTAAATTTATCAACAATTTTTACGAAGTACTAAACTTTAATTTAATGAAGGAAAAAAAACAAAAAGAAGGAAATGTATATCTATTATTGTCTGAGAAAAAAAATGAGAAGTGTATATATTATTACAAAAATTCTACTGTCCAAAAAGGGAATAATAAATAAAATAAGAATATCAAATCTATGGTTCACATTTGAAGTTGATGGTGTGAGTTGTACTTGTCACTACAGGAAATTCGTTCTTTAGCGGCGTTTTTAAAACGCCGTAAAAAGCCTGAAAAACGCCGTAATATCTTATAGTGACGTGTAAAACTTTCGCCGCTGATAGAGCCGCCGCAATTGCTACCCAACATTTAAAAAACGTCGCTAAAAATATTAGATGGCGTTTATTTTTAGCGACGTTTTTTAAAATGCCGTAAAATCTTTGACGACCGTCTCATCCTCCGTCCCAAATTAACGTGTGACGTCATTTAGTGGCGTTTTTTGAAAAAAACGCCACTGTTTTTTTTAGGCCTCGTTTGGCAAGAGGCTATTTTAGCCAATTAGCCAAAAAGTTACTAAATTAGCCAAAAAGCCAACAACCCATACCAAAAAGTCAAAGATTCTCTTTTCTCTCTACTTTTTGCACATCTTTTCGTAATTAGCCAAAAAGTCATCCCAAACATACAAGTTTTTTTTACCTACCTTTTTAGCCAAATAGCCAAAAAGTTACTAAATTAGCCTGTTCCCAAACGAGGCCTTATTTTTTTAATTTGTGCTACTCCCTACAATGACGCCATTTTGTGGCGTTTTTTCAAAAAATGCCACTTTTTTCATTTTATGGCGTTTTTTCAAAAAACGCCACTTTTTTTTTTATTTATTTTTTTGGGTGGGGGGGGGGGGGGGGGGTTCCCTGCTGCTGATGCAAGAATATGAAATAAAATACCATTTTGAATGGTAAAATAAATCCATTCAAAATATATATAAAAAAGAGTAAATAAAACGTGATGGTCATTGTGATTCAATCATTGATCATAAATTTTGTTGAAAATTGATATTACAGAGTTATGTGATTACTAAGACCAAGCAATCTGCGGGTATTGCTATTATTCCCTCTTTTTCTTCTGTTTTGTTCTTCATTTAAGAAAAATAAATAAACAAAAATAGAAGTCACAAAGTGAAAATAAAACCACCAATTTCCAATCAAAACATAGCTGTCACTTTTGGTACTTCAAAGAACATCAAAACATCTTGCTCTTCTCAAACCATTCTTTAGCGGGAGCCTCGTTCATTGAACCTACTTTAGCAGCAGTCTCTCCCACTGACAATAAGAACTCTACAAAAAAATATTTGAAGAGACCCAACTTACTGAGAATACTAAGAGATAGTTCTGTCACCATATCTTCAACCAGCAGGCAAAATTCCCCAAAACCTGTTCAAAAGTTCAATGATGCAAACATAGAAGATGTTCTGGCTTTTTCTCTGTTCTACACTCTGCATCTTCTCACCATAGAGCTCCTCAAAAGATCAAACCACCCTCATTAACACATCATTATTCATTCTTCGTCATTGTCACCTCTGTTTTCAGCCACATTCACCCTCTCCATAGCATTGATATCTGGTTCATCTCCTAAATAGCAAATAGATGTATCTGAGGATGATCCAACAAATCCCATTTCATGTGGTGTCAGACCATGGGATGATGGGTGAGGAATTGATTGTAAGAAGTTGAAGTAAGCATATTTTACATCGAACTGCATATCATACCCTGCAAGATAACATGTGCGTTAGATTCTTATACTCCTTTTTTTAAGTCAAAGCACGAAAAATGAAGAAGCGTCAAATTCGTAATTACAATAGTTCACTGCGATGGTACGCGTCCTTTGCACCAACAACCATGAAAAAAGGGGAGCAACATGTCACAGTTGTCTAAATCCACCAAGCAAATGGTTGATATAACCGCAAAAAGTGGGAAAAGTCAATCACTTGTAACATCCTTCATTCTATTGCACATATCTATGGAATGAATTGTACTATTTATGCCCATGTAATTCATTATAAGTTATCTTAATAATCTAAATCGTTTTTTTTTTTGTAGTCTACGATAGTATAATCAACGAACAAAATTTTGATACAGAGTTCCGATACAAAATGGGATCACGACAGTTAAATGGAAACAAAGATAATAACTAAGATTAAAGGCACACTACTTTTAGAATAGTAGTTTCTGACTGACAAAGATAATGAAAAAAAAATGTTAACATCATCAATAAAAACCTTAAGAGAAGTTTCTGACTGAATGCTATATACCCCTTAAAAATGAACTTCTCAACAAATTTTCCTTTGTTGTTTTCCCTGCCTGTTTTCCACATCATTTTTATGTATCTTCTCAACAAACCATCACACTGCAATTATCAGAGTATAATCCGTTTAGTGAAAGCACATGGTCAGGAATATCCCTACCTGTGCTCCAGAGCTTGAGTCTTGCTTTGCAACTTCATCCAGAAAATTAGTTGGAATGTCTTTTTCTGAAATAAATCCAAAATTTAAGCTTTTCAAAAAATCCAGAAATCACAGACAAACAAATCAATTCAATGGAAATTAACCACTAGTGAAAAAGTAAATAACGCAAGTAGTGCAGATAGTGTGGGAAACACAAAACAACCTTGCAAAAAGGGTACTGAAACCTCTCCTCCACCAACTCGCAAGACATTCTCCTTCAAATCAATTATGCACTGCAACCAGTAGCTATTTAGAACTAACTATTTAACCACTCTGGATTTTGGAGAAAGTCATAAATTTAAACAGCTTGAAAGAATAACCATGTTACCTGGTGCTTTCGAAGCATATCCAGCCCAAAAAGGAAATCCATATTAGGAGAATCCAAAACCACGAAGGAACAATGGTAAAACACATTCCCAACCTAAAAATGTTTTTTTTTAAAAAAAAAAAAAAGAAGAAAGAAGAAAGAAACAAAGATAAAATGTTAGCATACAAGTTTACAATAGTACAAAAAAGAGATACTAAACTTTCATCTCGCATAGTAAAGAATTTTTTTTAAAGAGAAATCAGATACATGGTTATTTAGAATTTTTTGAAACAAAGAATTTTTTTTAAAAAAGAGATACAATAGCTATTTAGAATTTTTTTTTTTTTTTAAACAAAGATAGAATTTTTTCTTTAAGAATTTTTTTTAAAGAGAAATCAGATACTAAATTTTTTTAAAGAAAATTTAGAAGATTGTCTCTATTGGAGCTCTTGGTTCTTTAGCTTGTTTGCAGTTTTTAGGTAGAAAAGGTGTGTGTTGAACCAGGGCTTGGCCCTTTTCCCCATTTACAAGGCTTGTTTGCACTGTACTGAATTCTTCAGCTAAAACATTATGTAATTTCCTACATGCTATTTTGTAATCTTGAAGTAAACAAAGTCTCAAGGTCTCTTATATAGTCAACTGTTTGTTAAGTATTCAAGTCGCTACTTTCCAAATTCCCACTCTCGAGTTGCAAGAATACCTTTCACCACATTATTGTATAAATAAATAAGGCCTTGGATTAAGTGAACACATGAAGATCCAAAACTCAAATACCAGGATGACAATCTTTACGAATGGAGGAAACAAAAAAATACAAGTAGTAGCTAGCTTAAGCCGGTTACCCAACTATAATGTATTAAAACACGAATGGCATTATTCAACTCCATCTTACCTAGTTACCAACTGAAAAATGTGTGCAATAGCCATAGAAAGATCTCTTCCAAATGACAAAGGTACAAGTTACAACAATGAAAACTTCACTTCACATTTCCTCTGGGTCAACCATCTTTCGAATTATATCAATAAGACGACGGCACAGACTCACAGAAACCACATAAATTTGCACACCAGACACTACCTTAACTTGAGCAATCACATAAATAAGCTATAAGTTATAACCACGAATTTCAGAGAGGTTCATCTATGTAATGGACATGGGTAATGTCAATGATTCATGTCCCTGCCACATTGTCATTCTACTCCATGATTCATATTCACACCACATTGCCATTTGGCCTACCCTAAAATAACGCAAAACAAACTAAGAACACATGGAAGAGATGTCAATTCGATAGGAATGAAATGGATTGGTTGCTCATTTAGAATTGTTCTACACAAGTACAAAAGTCAAATATTAATCAGGTGTTTGCATGCATCTACAGGTAGTTCAAGCACGCGCAGGTTTTTGTATGTTAATCTGCATTACTAATCTTTCTAAGGAAGCAAGGTATAATTGTTCAGAACTAAGTGCAATAAATAGAACTTACCCACAGCGCTCAGCGCAGCTTTTAGATATGATTGTTGACTGAGCACCACTATCAACGAACGCCTGAAAGGAAGTGAAGCAAAAAGTCTACAATCAATCAAAGCAACAGGGAAGAGGATTTTAAAATACAAAGTAACAAGCTACACTACTCAACATCACCGACTCAAACTTCTAAACTTGAACTGTAAGCTATCTGCAACAATTAATCATTGGATTGTGCGAGAAAAACAACATAGAGCGCAGTACTTAACAACTGCATTAAAGACCAAGTAAGCATGTTCCAAGAGAGGGGGGGGGGAAAATGTTTAGCAGGCAATACAAGAAACACAGGGCTGTTACTGCATGTAGAATTAAAAACAAGTGTAACGATAAAAAATATAGAAAAGCATGGAAGCAAACCATGCTATTTCCCTTGTTACTACCTTCAAAGGGACACCATTGACTTCCATGTCAACATATAACATGACCTGAAAAGTTCAAAAATAATTTAAAACTCATTTACCAAGAAATAATAAGTACAGTTTTTACATGTGGCAGTCAATTACACATACCACCCTTGCAAAAGCTTCAGGATTGTGTTCAAGAGCAGCTGCCCAGTTCTCATCAATACCTTTCTGCAAACCATTTAAAAACAATGCAAAGAACCAAAGGGAAAGTAGTTATTTGAGAGAACAAATAGAAGGAAGGGGGAAAAAAACTAACAAGATAAGTAACACAATCAGTGGTAATTTCTTGTAAAATGTTTATATTACTGTCTGGGTTTCAGATACATATTTAAGGAAAGTACTCGTAGTCTGCCAAATACAATTTCTAGCACCAAAATGACAAGCTTATTTTTGAAATATAAAAAAATAATAAATAAATAAATAAGCACATATGTTGGCTCAGGGTATTCAATCCTGAGTAGCTTGATATTCGATTGAGCAAATATTTTGGGAAATATAAAATGAATGATGCTATAGTAAATGAGTTTCTCGCTAAATTTTATTTATTTATTAATTTTTACCACTACACAAAGATAATAAGATCCACATTGCTGAATACGCGTGAAACTCAAACCTTTATGTCTACTAATAAGAAATTTAGTATGAGTTTTAAAATAAATTTTTAAACCCCTGGTTACAATTTCATACTAAGTCGGAAACTCATACCTTGAGCTCTAACTATAAACTTGTACCTTCATCTGCTTTAAACCCCTATTTACAATTTCATATTTCGGTTGCGTTTGAACTTTGGGTTTATAAAATAAAATAAAGAAAAATGAAGTACAAGTTTTTTTTTTCACAAATTCAAAATTCGAGGTCCAAATAGGGCCTTAAAAAATTTCCTAAGCCATAAACCATGCCTTCTGTTGCCATTTAAGGTGGGGAGAGAGAGAGAGACTTAGATGATTAAGGGCAATATTTCTTCTTTCATTCGGTAGAGCTTAAACTTCTGAATTTCAATGTATAACATATGTACTGGCTGACCTTCACACACCTTGTCCAGTCTAAATTCTGAGTTCCAAATTCAATCCTGAGTAGCTTGATAAAATGTATACATAGTTCAATGGCTTTTATTAACTTTCATAGTAAAATTGTGATAAACATTAGAAATTCAAAATCATAATGTTACACATGCTTAGCATCAATCAATAATGTTGACTACTGTTATGTCACCCTATTTGATATTATAAATTATATCAAATTAGTGGTTCTTTAAACTTAAAACTATGTATGTATCACTGTTAAAAGGAGTATTGATTTAATGATGAAATAATTAACATACCTATTTAGAGTACACCAGCTAGTAAGATCAAACATAAACAAAATTGCTACTACATCTTTGCAAGCAATAGGAATTTGATCAAGTGACCTATTGTCTCCTACATCCAAATTAAAATTACAAACAAACAAACATTTTAAGTAAATAGAATCCAAATTTTTTAAACTAAAGAACGAAAAAATTACAGAGAAAGTATAACAGATCAGCAGATTTGACAATGAGAAAGTAGAGAATGAAAAATGTACCTGATATAAGAGCAAGAGAGATATGCTAGAACAGATCGATTTTGGATTTTGGATCTGCGATTTGATGAAGAACATATCGATTTGACGAAGAACAGAATGGATCGATTTGATGAAGAACAGATCGAGTTCGAGTTCGATGAAGAACAGCTAGAGCAAAGCCCTCGAGCGATAGAGATTGATGAAGAATAGCCAGAGAGTTCGATTGCGAGCGACAGAGATCGATGAAGCGCAAACCATCGAGGGTTGAAAATGAGAAATTGAGCGAGCGAGCGAGCGAGAGAGTGTATTTGAAACTGAGCGAGAGAGAGTGAGAGCTTCAAATCGAGGGTTTTGGAAGAGAGGGAAACTGAGTTGTGGTAGAAACTGAGAAAAAGAGGCTGAGTTTAAAGAGACGGAGGTTTTGACGGTCAATACATTGACCCAATACGGCGCCGTTTCACTGAGATCAGACACAACGTTTTTTGAAAACGTTGTGTTTCGTTAATTTATAGTGGCGTTTCCCTAAACGCCACAAAAAAAATGTTGTTGTAGACCATTTTTCCTGCAGTGTGTGTTTGATTTATGAATTTGAATAGAAATTTAAAAAGAAAAATAAAAAAGATGGATGACGTGTGAATAAAATTTAATTATATTTTATTTATATTTCATACATATAAATATATATTTTTTAAGGTCTTATCCAAATCTTAAACACAACCTAAATTCTCAATATTTTTTAAGTTTTAAATTCTGAATACTTTTTTTAAGTTGGTGTTATAGTATTGCTCATATTATTATCGCTCTGCCAAATTAATAGTTTAATACTTTTGTCGATAGACCACATGAGAATAACTTCTTCTTTTTTTTATTCAAAAAATGGATATGCAGATAGGCTACTCCAACATATCCGGCAGGGAGTATTGTCCCTTAGCACTTACAGCATATCTATAGGGAATCCCACCGCACCTACGTAGGGGGCCTAACGTCAGAGTCGAAGCTTAGGCTCCCTACGTGCTCCAGGCTAATGAGTATGTTTAACCCTAACAAGATGCTATGAAGACTTGAACTCAAGCCTTGAGCGAGGAATTCGAAGCTCTTATCCAGTGAACCAATTCTCTATTGGTAGACCACATGAGAATATCACCTCCACTATTATCCAAACAAAAAAAAATTAAAAATCACCAAGTATTAAACTATTAATTAATGATTTCACTGACGCAATGATTGGTAAATTTCCCCCCTATAAATGCTCCTTCGTCTCTTCCACTAATCTTCGGTGCAACACAGAGACTATTAATCCCTGTTTTAGTACATCAAATTTCACAGCAGCCATGTTAGACCTCGAGCTTTCAACTTCATTTCTCTTTTGCATTCTTTCTTTGCTCTTCTTGTTTATCATCAATTCCAAGTCCATTTTCACAACCTTTTTTTCGTCCAGTTCCAAGTCCTCTAAGATTTCCGCTAAGATTCCAAGATCATACCCACTTATCGGCTCCTTCCTCGCATTCTATTCCTATCGGCACAGAGTCATCCAATGGACATCGGATGCCGTGACCAGCACACCCACTTCCACTTTCGTCCTCAACCGCCCTCTCGGCCGCTGCCAAGTCATCACAGCCAATCCTTCCAATGTTCAGCATATTCTCAAAACGCATTTCCATATCTACCAAAAGGGCATTATCATTCGAACACATGTCTCTGACCTACTCGGCGATGGCATCTTTAATGTCGACGGTGAGAACTGGAAGTTCCAGAGACAAGTTGCTAGCCATGAATTCAACACCAAATCTTTACGTAAATTTGTCGAGACCGTTGTCGATACTGAGCTTTCAGACCGCCTCATTCCGATCTTATCCTCCGCTGCTGCAAACAAAACTGTGATTGATTTTCAGGATATTCTTCAGAGATTTGCCTTCGATAACATATGCAAGATCGCTTTCGAACATGATCCTGCCTATTTGCTACCATCACTTCCGCAGGAGAAATTCGCGGTAGCCTTCGACACTGCTGCTCGAATCAGCGGGGAAAGGTTCAGAGCCTTTCATCCCCTGTTTTGGAAAACTAAACGGTTTCTCGACATTGGATCTGAGAAACAGCTTCGAATTTCTGCTAATAAAGTTCGGGAATTCGCAAAAGAAATAGTCAAAGAAAAGAAGCAAGAACTGGGTGAAAAATCATCGCTCGAATCCGTTGATCTTTTATCACGATTCTTAAGTTCTGGACATTCAGATGAAAACTTCGTCACCGATATAGTCATTAGCTTCATATTGGCGGGTCGCGACACCACATCGGCGGCCTTGACATGGTTCTTCTGGCTAATCTCCAGTCACCCAGATGTGGAAAATGAGATTCTGAAAGAGATCAATGAGAAGTCGGAAGCTACGACTTTTGAGGAAGTGAAGGGCATGGTTTACACGCACGCATCGTTGAGCGAGAGCATGAGACTCTACCCGCCGGTCCCCGTTGACGGAAAACAAGCGGCGGATGACGACGTGTTACCGGATGGGACGGTAATCAAGAAAGGTACGAGGGTGAGTTACCATCCTTACGCAATGGGGCGGTCGGAGAAGCTGTGGGGTTCGAACTGGGCAGAGTTTCGCCCAGAGAGGTGGTTGGAAACGAGAGACGCGGCGGCCGGAAAGTGGAACTTCGTGGCGAGGGATCCATACACATATCCGGTGTTCCAGGCAGGTCCGAGGATATGCCTTGGGAAGGATATGGCGTTCTTGCAGATGAAGAGGGTGGTTTCGGGTGTGTTGCGGCGGTTCAAGGTGGTGCCGGCATTTGAGGAAGGTGTGGAGCCGGTATTCATGGCTCATTTGACATCGAAGATGAAAGGTGGTTTTCCGGTGCGGATTGAGGAGAGGGCTGGGAGTTTCTGAGGCCGGCATTGTTCAATTGACTGATGTAACTACTGGTATTCTTCTTCCTATTCCAAGTGTCAAAACAGTAAAAACAAGCAAGTAAATATGATTTTGGTGGATTGGTTTCAGCTTTGATTCTTTTCCATCAATCGTGTCTGTATGTTTTTATTTTATTTTGTTAATCTTTACTTTTTAATAGTGAATTTCAATTCATTGCCGGTATCATATCGGTAATGATACATCCCACTAAAAGTGGTGCTCTAAAGCACCACTAATGAGTTGGCAATCACTTTAAATAAATAAATAAATAAAAAATAAGACACAAGCAGTGGGTCCCGTCCACTGCCACATCACTAGTGATGCTTTTAGAGTATCACTTTTAGTGGTCTCAAGCATTATTGGTATCATATTCATTCATTTCATGTACGATTCGCTACAACTTAGAGAAGTTCTAGACGTTCAACAATTTTTTAAATGAAAATTTACTATAAAATATAATATATTACGTCACCAATTCCAGTTGTTATCTAGGCGTTTTGAAAAATACAAAAATAATTTTTAGTCATGAAATTTACAAGAGAAAATGTAGGGATCATGAAAAAACTTTCATGAAAATAATCATGAAAGATTTATAATTTTTGGATTATCTTTATTAGTGTGTGGTGCTTTATTTTAACTGTAATCTAAGGGTCATAAATCTTTCATGATCATTTTCATGAAATTTTTTTCATGATACCTAGCATTGCTCAATTTAAAAAATAATGCTAATAAATAAAAGGAATAAAATAATATGGTGTTAAAAATGTTTTTATATATTGGAGGCAGATCCCCTCAAGTCCAATTGGATTGTAAGGTGTTGTTTGGGCCGGTGGGGCCTATTACGAGTCTATTCCGATGATCTGAACTGTTTATTTTGTTAAGAATTTCGTATATTTCATTTATAAAAAATATTAGGTTGATTCAATAACTGTAATTTGTTTAATTTATTATTTTTTTTACTAAAAAAATAGACGACAGTTGTATATTTAAAAATAAACCATATTTTTTTTTGATGAAAAACATAATAAATTGGACAAGTTATAATTATCGGATTGACTTTTTTTATTTTTTTTATTTTTTATGAATGAAATATACGAAATACTTGACAAAATAAGTTGGATCACCAAAATAGGATCCGTAGTAGGTTTCAGGGGCCAAAATAACACCCTTTAGTCTAAAAGGAATTCTCTTGGTTGGAAAAGAAAAATAATTTATTATTAAATGTTCAATTTTCATTACTAAAAATATAATAATGACACTTATAATAACAAATATTTAATTTCTAAAAACGGATTTATCTTTAAAATATCCCAAATATTAATTTATTGAAATGATTCGTGGATTTATGTCTTTTTCCATTGAAGCATTGTTGGATATGCTTTCTAAAATTCCGAATAAGAATATTATTACGCGTTCGTCACTCACAAGGACCTATTCTCATTGCAATAAGACATGAGATTACAACAACCAACTCCAGTTGGGTTTAGGACTACTAAACTTAGGTGGTAGAGTTTGTTTTATTTGAATACAGTGAAATGAAATCATAATTCTATCAAAATGTTGATTTTATATTTGGTTGATTAAAAAAATAATAAAATATATATTCAAAATAGAATTATCATTTTTATCATTAAAATGAAATTACCATTTTATTTTATTTTTTTTATTTCATTTCAATGAACTAAATAATATAGGCGTCGTGGCCTGTGGCAAAGTATGGAATTCAGTGATGATAAGGCACAAATTAATAACAATATTAAGTTTGTTCTTTTTTTCATAATAAACAATAATGAGATGTTACTAATCTTAAATATTAAGAATCTATTCGGATAGATGTGAATTTTAAATTAAAGGATTTGAGGTACAATAAGGGAAGGGCCAATCTTAGTTTTGCAGCAATATTAATGTGAATCTCTCTCTCTCTCATTTTTATATTATTGGTATCAAATGAAAATAACATACACTCATCCAAATTGGGATTTCACTCATGTTCTATACAATACATTTCTCAATGAATTTCTCCTCTGTTTTCTTGCTTTCTTTTGTAGGTAAATTCTGTTCTAGGTAAAGCTCAATTCTATGCCTTTCATCACTTGGACATCATACCTTACAATTAAACAAAAACTTTAAAACAGCATACCTTCTCAAGCTTATCCAATCATATTTGGCAAATTTGGTGAAATTTATCTTACATGGTGTTAACTTAATAAAAAGAATAATTCACTCTCACCAACACAAGATATGAGAGTGCAAAGTATATGTAGTCTCTTCTCTATTTTAAAAATAAGTATAAATAAGTGTTTAACTGATAATGGTGAGGTTGACAACTAATTCAACATGGCATGTATGCTTTTTTAGTTATTGATATATATATATATATTGTGCATCACATGTACAATTGGGTTTGCTTTGTTTTTGAAGCCTCCACCATCACCAACCCAGAATAACTATATGTACTTGCTTTTGTCTCTCTTTTTTTTGCTCCTGCTTTTGCTATCATTGTTTTTATTTGGCTCATAGCCTCAATCCATCCCAAAAAAAATTAAAAAAAATTAAACACATTGTACATATAGTAATGTTAGGGATGAAAAACTTATATACAAAAAAAAGATCAAGATAAATAATGTATGATCTAGATGCATCTAAACTATGGATCACTTGATATTTTTCTATGTATGAATTAGTCTCTAATATTACTATTGTACATAAGCGTATAAATAATTTGAGTAGTAAATTGTTCTGACTTAATTTAAAATTTTAACAATAAGCTTATAAGGATTAACAAAGTGTTTGTGAATTTTCAATTATGCGTTGCCAAAATGAATTATGAACCAGTTACTTCTAATCATCCATATTATTCTAAACCAAACATAGTCCAATATGCCCAACAGGTTCATTGACAAGCAACCTTTATTAGGTCATGTTTGTGATTAGTCGGTAAACAAGGGAAATTACAAAGTTTAATTTAGTTGGTATGTGCATTGAGAGAGGATGTAGAACGAGATGTTTTGATGTGTAGAAATAGAATTACCCTATGTTTGAATGACAGTAATACCTTACTATGTTTCATGATTTTACCGTCTAGATATAGCTTGAATGGAAATGTGATTCTTGATTAACCATTATAAGTAGGTTGAATCTAATCTCCACTTCTCTAGTAATCTCACATTCCTATGTCTAAAAAGATCAAACTAAACTCAAATTACTGGGAATGAGATTCCTCGCAATGAGATATTCATTCCTAATCTTTCATTCCTCATAATTATTTACATTGAGCCAATGAATGAACTAGTGAGCTGTGAATGAACTAAGTTGGAGCTAAGGGGAGAGATGTGAGTGAGTGGAATATAAGAAAGAATTAATGTCATGAAGACATTATATATATATATATATGCTTAATTATTGTATGAACCCCAAAGTTTCTCCTTATATCACGGATTAATAAAATCTTCAACCCTAAGGCAACTATCATGGGTCCCCTTAGCTTAATCCAAGCATTTTACATGTCTCCTTAATCTCAAACAAGAATTATAAACAAGTCTAATGTAATATTTATTAATTATAGGGCAAACATGCCTTATGAGAGGTATGACTACGTGCATCCCAATTAACATATGAGGTGTATAAAGAAGTGGGAGAATGTTTAAGAAAATTATTTTTACAAAATATAAAGGGCGTGATACATATTAGCGGATGTATACAATAAAACTTATCACTATTTAATTCACACAACGATTATTATGTGAATTCATGTAAATAAATAAATAAAAATATTGTTGAAATACATTGTTTCACAAAGTTGTCAAAAAAAAAAAAACAAAAACAAAATAAGAGAGACAAAAAAACAAGAAAAAAAAAAAACCCCTTATATAAACATTGATTATATAGTCTATGCTTCATTGGTTACTTTATATGAAACGAGGCCCATGAGGAACCTTCTGCACTCGAATAGCACCCTTCAGTCCATAATCTAGACTGAAGAAAACAGTTTCTATTTTTTTTTTTTTTTTTTTCTGTCCTAACAGAGAAATGAAAAGAATGGAATGGGTATCCTCATGAACAAAATAAGATATTAATATGACATCTGAGTGTTTACGTTACGTTAAGTAACAAAATATAGATAACCTTTCTACTTTAGAAGGTTCTGATGTTTCAGTTGAGGACAATAGTTTTGTTATATATGACAATCGTTTTGATTTAAATTAGTGAGGGGGTAATTTAGGAGAAGAGGTTGGGCCGAGCTTGATCGATCTACCTTAACTTTGGGCCGAACTACGGGTCGGGGTTAGAGCTTTAGATAGCTCGATCCCAGGTCATCTGGGGACCAAGATGGGCAGAGACGTAGTCAAAGGTCTGACTTGGCTATCTAAAGCTAAGCCTGGAAAGCTGGCCGTGGTGTTAGCAAGGAGACAGGCCGAGCTAAGTATAGCTTAGCAGAACACCATCTACGTTATTATTGTATTAAGAGCACGGCAGAGACAAGCTAGCTCGGCTGACCGTTTTGACCAAGTCGAGGTAAAAACCATCTTAGTAGGTCAGCAGTGAGCAGAGTGTTACCAGAATAGGTATTATCCTTGGGAGTTGGAGTCCTACTAGGATTGTACCAAGTAGAATCTATAAAAGCTCATGGTAGGACCTATGTACAGGTATCTGAATTCTTACTCTGGAATACACTGAGCTTTTGTGTCTATTGTCTATTTGTTGACTTAGGTATCGGAGGTGTTTCCTGTACACACCTGCCGGCTAGCTCACGTTTGTGTTTTCAGGTAGTAAAGCGACGACGTTTGAAGGAGTGCAAACTTGATCAACAGGATTATACGAGAAGATTATTTTGTGCTCGTACAATTAGCGCCGTCTGTGGGAAATCACACAAAGAACAAACCTTTTGATTGAGTTTTCTCTATAGTTAAATTCTATGGTGCACAATGATGACTTGCCATACTCTGCTATTGACGGGCAAACCCCGGAAGGGGACGGGAGGCGCAAAGGTTTACCTTTTATCCCGCCTATGGAAAAATTAGATCCCCAATGACGGAACCCACGGAGAGACACACGACAGAGGAGGGGCTCTAGTCCTCATCGCTCCCAAAGCCCTAACAGGCAGAGGCGGATGATGGATCCTCAGGTTCTGGAAGATCGCGTAAGGGAGCAAGACGAATTAATACGGAGGATGGCAGCTGACATGGAGACAATAAAGCCCTAGATAAAAGGTAAAGGGGTGGCAGAACAAGAGATGCGCAAAGGCAGGACATACTCTTGCCACTCAGAAGATCGTAACAGACAAGTCACACCATCACAAGCTGAAAGTAGAAGCCTCAGGACAGGTGACACATAATCAAGGACTTCTAGGACTCGTTTCTCCAGTTCTAAGAGAACAAGGACTAAAAGGTCTTGTACCAAGGGAAGTAGTTATCGACTCTCGCATTTACACCAAACGACATCTAGACACACAGAGTTGCCTAGGTCGGCAGACTTGCAAACAATACTGGAGGAAAAGGCCTGAAGAGGGGAGGACACCCAGGCTTGCGACCTCGCAGGGTCCCAGCTCTACAACGATTGGCTCCTAGGACACATGGGGGTGTCGAGGTCGGGATGCCAGTACCACGCCTTGCGTATGAACCAGCAAACAAAGTATTAGCAAAGTTGTAGAGCTTGTCGTTCGTTCTGGCAATTAAGAATGCACCATTACTCTCAGGCTTCCACCAGCCGAAATTGACTACTTATGAGGGGAAGTCAGACCCCTGCATGCACTTGAGCCACTTTTGCCAATTTATGGCCGTGTATCGGCGAAACGAGGCTCTAATGTGTATTTTGTTTCCTTCCAGCCTTGGCAACTTGGGTTTAACATGGTTTGAAAGGTTATCAGAAGGTAGCATAGCTTTATGGGCGCAATTAGCGGTGGCATTTGTGACCAGATTCAGAACAAACACCAAGATGCCAGTGGAGATTGACCAGCTTCTCTCCATAGACATGGGCGAGAAAGAAACATTGAGGTCTTACAATAACCGGTATTGGGAGACTTTTAATCAGATTGGAGATTGCCCTGCAAACCTAGCTATCGCACAGTACAAACGAGATTTGCCAGCTGGCAATAAATTGAGGGATTCAATGACGATGACGCCACCCCTCCCAATGGAGGCCCTAATGGAAAAAGTGCATCAGCACATCCAGGTAGAAGAAGATGTCACTCGCACCAAAGCAAAAGCTGGTACAACAGTGATGTCAGACAAAAAACTTATGGCAACAGTTAACACGGCAGGCGGGAAGAACAACTAAGCAAAAATAGGTGTGGTAGACGAGCCAACGGAGAGGACTCCCCAGCAAGGAAGTTGAGAGTCTGCACTTCCATCACCATGGTATTCAATAAACCCATTTACTGGATTTTTAGAGAGATACGTAATGAACCCTTTGTTCGGCAGCCAGCCAAGTTGGGAGATGTGCATAGGGGCTACGATGATAGGTACCATTGCACCTTCCATGATGAAAAGGGGCATGGAACTGAAAACTATATGCCATTAAGACAACATCTGGAGGAGTTAGTGGCCTCAGGCCACCTGGACCAATATATTGAAGAGGGAGCACAGCTAGCCCCCCAAGACCGCAGCAGGTCGGATGGGATGCCAGTCGATGGTCCGCCCCAAGGCATAATCAATGTAATACATGGGATCATCGAACCTGAACGAGTATGTGAACTCAGAGGGATGATCAAGAAGGTTGAGCACATGAGAGAGGTACTAAGTGCACAACCTATCATGAAGAAGGGAAAAACGGAGGCAACAAACATCATCACCTTTTCTGACAAAGACTTAGCAAGGTTACAAAGTCCTCATAACGACGCAGTACTGGTGACTCTGTGCGTCAATAATTTCGACATCAAATGTATCCTGATTGACCAAGGCAATTCATGTGAGATAATGTACTATGAGACCTTCAAGCAACTCAAGCTAGAGGACAAAGATTTGCCACCTGCGATATCCCCTCTGGTCGGCTTCAACTCAATGCCAGAATGGCCAGTGGGTTAGATAATTCTGCCAGTCAAAGAAGTAATGATGACGAAACATGTGAAATTTTGGGTATTGAAAGTCCCTTCCACTGATAACATAATCTTGGAAAGAGCATTACGCCATACGAGCGGTGGCATCAACCTACCATCAGGTGTTACTATTCCCCAACGAAGTCAAAATGATTGAAGAAGTCTTAGGAGACCAAATCATGTCCAAAGAGTGCTTCGTAACAGTGAACGACAGCCGGGCTGTAAAAGGGTTCGTATAAATGGTAGAAGAGCCAGAAAGCAACGAGTTGTTCGCAGACATTGGCAAAGCAACTGAACAGAAGGTAGTGGAAGACTTGGTAGAGGTAAGGATAGATGAGAAAAACCCAGAGAGGTTCTTTTTGCTCGGCTCGTCTCTGCCCAGCACTGAGAGAATAGAGATCATGGACTTTTTGACCTCTAACATCGAAGTGTTTGCCTGGACGCCGTATGACATGCCTGGCATTGACCCTAACTTCATCTGCCATCAACTCAATGTCCACCAAACTGCCAGACCAATTATACAGCGGACTCGCCAATCGCACTCCACCACATAGAGATAGTGGCGGAAGAAGTGGGAAACCTGTTGGAAGCAGGAGCAATTAGAGAAGTACACTATCCCAGATGGATTTCCAACACGGTAGTAGTACCAAAAAAGAATGGCAAATGGCGCGTCTACATGGACTACAAAATAGTCAACAAAGAATGCCCGAAAGACAGCTTTCCTTTACCACGAATAGACCAACTGTTGGACCTAACTGCAAGGCATAACTGACTTAGCTTTCTTGATGTGTATCGCAGTTACCATCAGATCGCTATGTATAAATCGGACCAGGAGGTCACATTGTTTACAACTCCCAGGGGATTATATTACTACATGGTCATGCCGTTTGGCCTAAAAAATACGGGGGCAACATTCCAACGGATGATCACCAAAATGTTTGAGCCATTGTTAGGCAGAACAATGGAAGCTTACATAGATGATATGGTGGTCAAAAGTAAGAATGAGGGGGACCATCTCAAGGACCTAGATGAGATATTTCAAATTTTGAAGTCCCACAAGTTGCGACTGAACGTATCCAAGTGCATGTTTGGCCTAAGGTCAGGAAAACTCCTAGGCTTTCTAGTGACCAACCGGGGTATTAAAGCTAATCCATTTCAGATCAAAGCCGTCCAAGATCTTGAGAGGCCCAACACAGTCAAAGAGGTACAACATCTCACTAGCCTAGCAGCTGCGCTAAACCGATTCATAAGTCGATCGTTAGATTGGTGTCGACCATTCTTCCAGGCACTAAAGGCCAAGTTTGAGTGGGATGATGAGTGCAAACGCGCTCTGGAAAGCATGAAAGACTACATGACCTCTCCTTTGTTGTTAATAACCCCAGTATTAGGAGATGAACTCTTTTTATACTTTGCAGTTTCCTAGCATGCAATTAGCGCAGTGTTGGTACGCGCGGAGGAAATACAACACCTACCTATCTTTTATGTTAGCAAAACATTACTAGATGTCGAAACAAGGTACCTGCCATTGGAAAAGTTGGCCTTAGCTTTGATGATGGCTTTAAGAAAATTGTCACACTACTTCCATGCCCATACCGTGATTGTCTTAATGGCCTTCCCCTTAAAGCATTGTTTGAAAGAGCAGACTTTTCTGGGCGATTTTTGAAATGGGCTGTGGAGTTAGGGCAATTCGACATTAAGTTTCAACCAAGAACCGCGATAAAGGCCCAAGCTTTGGCAGACTTTGTGGCTGAGTTTGCAATAGGTAGCCATCACGTTTGCCCGATCGACTTGACCGAGGCAATCGAAAAAAGGGAAAAAAGTGCCGCAGGGATAGCACAGCCCCTAAAGCAAGACGTTCAACTGCATAGCGAACCATTCAACCCTGCAGAAAGAGAAGAAGGAACAGACCGCAGTACTGCTAGCAAGGACCCATTCAAAAGTAAAGTCCTAAAATAGTCAGACGGTGAGGATTAAAACCTAACGACAAACAGTAACTTAGAAGAAAGCACAATCAACGCCCCTGATCCTAAGACATCATTAGATCCCTCCACTTGCTAGAAACTATTTGTAGGAGAGATGTGAAAACTTTTCGTGGATGGAGCATCCAACAGGCATGGTGCAGGACTTGGCATAGTTCTTATCTCGCCAGATGGCCTAACAATTGAACAGGCAATTAACCTTGGCTTTCTAGCATCCAACAACGAGGTAGAGTATGAAGCATAATTAGTGGGTTTGAAGTTAGCATTTTGTGTGAAGGCCATCGAGCTGATGGTATACAATGACTCCCAACTGGCATTCAATCAAATTTCAGGCTATTACGAAGAAAAGGATGATAGAATGGCCAAGTACCAAGAGTTGGTCAGAAAGGAGATCATGAAATTTGAAGTGGTGTGGATAGAGCAAATCGGTCAAGAGGAAAATAGTAAAGCAGATGAGCTGGCCAGTTTTGTGTCAATGGCAGATAAGTCTATCCCACACCCATTGTTAATTAACTTCCTACCCAGACCAAGTATTGAAGAGTCGGAAGCAGCCGAAGCATGTTGCGCCGATCTAGGCCCTTCCTAGATGGATCCCTTCATAGTTTTGAAAGATGGCATCTTACCTGAAGAAAATAAAGAAGCCAACAAAATTAGAGCAAAGTCACAGTGATTTTGGCTTTCCCCATCACTAGCATTGTACAAAAAATCCTTCACAAGACCTTACTTGAAGTGTGTCTATCCCAGTAAGGTTGAGGCATTTTTGCTCGAAATACATGAAGGCGTTTGCGAAAACCACCAAGGGGGAAGATCGCTGGCCTACCAGACAATTTCACAAGGGTATTAGTGGCTGTACATGCAAGCAGACGCAGAGAAATATGTCAAGAAGTGTGAGAAATGTCAGAAGTTCGCACATCAAATACATCAACTACCCAGAGAGCTCTTACCTGTGACCAGCCCGTGTCCCTTTGCAATGTGGGGCCTGGATATAGTGGGACCACTCCCAACCACGCTAGCAACAAAAAGTTCTTTCTCGTAGCAACGGACTACTTCATAAAATGGGTAAAAGCAGAAGCACTTGCATCCATAAAAGAAAAGGATGTCAAGAAGTTTGTCTGGCAAAACATTATTACCCAGTTTGGAATACCCAAGGCTCTAATATCTGACAATGGCACACAGTGTGATGGAAAAATCTTCAGGGTTTTTAGGAAGAATACAAGATAGAATTCTACAACAATACGTCGGCATACCCCCAAGCCAATGGCTAAGCCGAAGCTTCCAACAAAGTAGTCTTAGATAGCCTGAAAAAGAGGAAAAGGCAAAAGGCGAGTGGACTGAGGAACTTCTCTACGTCTTATGGGCGTACCGAACTACACCTCGGTGATCGACTGGTGAAACACCTTTTTCCTTGGCTTATGGCATGGAGGCGGTAATCCCTTTGGAAATTGGCTTCCTCACCATCAGAAGCGAAACTTTTGATCTAGACTTAAATGGCGAGGCCATATCCGTAGAACTCGACCTTGCAGAAGAAAGAAGAGAGAGAGCGTTGGTGCACATTGCCTCGTATCAATAGGAATTGTTCAGGAAATACAATAAAATGGTGCACCCCAGGCAATTCAAAATTGGAGATTGGATACTGCGTAAAGTTATGGGAAACACTTTGATACCGAGAGATGGCAAATTAGGACCTAATTAAGGACCATACAGAGGGATTGGTTTGGCTTGAAAAGGGGCATATCACTTAGAAGGTGTGGACGGTAAAGCTATTCCACGGCCATGGAACACGGCCAACCTCAGAGTATTTTATTTTTAGCTTTTCTTAAACACTTATATTTTTCTTTTCAATAAAACAAGTAGACATTTTTTTTGGGTCAAAATTCTTTCCTCTGTTTGTAAAAGTTGTTTGCTTGACTGGGGGCAATCAAGAAAGTTGGCAGGTTTGACCAACACTTAGTTCGTTCTTCAGCCGAGATAAGGATCTAAGTTCAAGAATGTTGGTAGGTTTGACCAACACTTTTTCTTTCCTTTAGCCGAGATAAGGATCTAGGCTCAAGAAAGTTGGCAAGTTTGACCAACACTTAGTTCGTTCTTCAATCGAGATAAAGATCTAGGCTCAAGAAGGTTGGCAAGTTTGACCAACACTTTTTTCTTCCTTCAGCCGAGATAAGGATCTAAGCTCAGGAAGGTTGGCAGGTCTGACCAATACTTTTTTGTCAAACTGAGATACAGATCTAGACTCAGGAAGGTTGACAGGTTTGACCAACACTTTTTCGTTCCTTTAGCCGAGATAAGGATCTTGGCTCAGGAAGGTTGGTAGGTTTGACCTACACTTTTTCTTTCCTTTAGCTGAGATAAGGATCTAGGCTTAAGAAAAGGTAGGCAGGGTTGATCAACACCTTTTTTCTTTTAGCTGAGATAAGGATCTTGGCTCAGGAAGGTTGGCATGTTTGACTTACACTTTTTCTTTCCTTTAGCCGAGATAAAGATCTAGGCTCAAGAAAAAGGTGGGCAAGGTTGATCAACACCTTTTTTCTTTTAGCTGAGACAATGATCAAGGCAAAACTCTCGATTACAAAGGTTTTGTAGTTTTCCAAGCTGTTCTTTAGCCGAGATAAATAACTCGGACGAAAAAGGTGGACAAGATAAGGAAAGGCCGAGCTAACTAGGCCGGCTAGGCTAGTAGTAAAGATGATATACTATAAAGCGAAAAAGTGTTATAATCGAACAAGAAGATGTGAAAAAAAGAAAAAGTTGCTTTCATTCATTGGAAATTAAGTATAAGAGGTGGGGCTTATAGCCCAGTTACATTTTCGCAAGACAAAAACTATAAAATGAGAAAACTATGCAAATGGAGCTTTTCTGGTCAGGCAAAAAGGTTGTCAAGGTCAGCATCCAGGTTGCCACGGACTTCGCCCATAGGCAGCCTAGCTCTAGCATCAGCCTCTTGGGTTAGCTTGGTCACGGGCACTTTGTTAAACATGCTAGGGAAGGTTTGGCTCAACAGGTCCATCGGAGTAGGAACTGAAGACTGGCGATCGAGATTAGTGTTGGCAGGACGAGCGTTAAGTGGATCAGGGACCTCATCCTCCTCTGCCTTCTAAAGGAACTTTTGTTGGAATGTATTTGCATAATCCGTCATATAGCTCGGTATGAAGTGGGAAGAAGGGTTTAGGAAGATCTCGAAGTCATGTCCTTGATTGAGTTGTTCAGCAGCAGCTTTCCAACCACATTTAAAGAATATGCGTTTGGCTGCTTCACCTTACTGGACATAGGTTTCCTCCCCTTCCTTAAAATCTTGGTCCTCAGCATCCTCTATCTTTTTTTTTTAGCTCTTGAAGCTCGGTATTCTTTTTCTTCTCCAACTTTGCCAACTCTCGTAGAGAGCAATCTTTTTTCTTGGCTAAAGCCTTTTGCTTGTCAGCCTCTACCATGTTGACTAGTTCGGCCAGCCTTGCATTCTTAGACTCCAGCTCAGTCAGCTTGGCCTTGGCTTCCTTCAGTTCGGCTGCCTTGACATTTACATCAGCCACAGCAAACCAGGCTATTTTTCGCAGTTCTAGCACACATTTATGAGTGTATCTCGGCTTTTTCGCCCCCCTTTCGAAAGTTTGAAAGAAACTGTAGACGCACCCTTGGGCCCCATGCTACAGTTCGGACTCGATTTGTGTCGGTTCTTAATCTGATCTCACAATGTGCAATGTGAGATTGATAAATCACCAAAGAGTCCAAATCCAGCAAACCGTTTTTGGAAAACAAATTTTTGTAAAGAAGTGCCAAACATGGACTGCTTTTCCAGATACAGAGTCGCCACCTAAATATTTTATTTTGGGAGAATTTAGGAAACCCTGACTCGTTTACCTAAGGCCACGTGTCTGTCATCACCAAAGTTGCCTCGGCTCGGGAACTTGGGTACGATTGGGAAAGGTTAGCTATGAGCACCCCCTCTCGCCCGATCCGAAGATCGGCCTCTACTAACCATGATATCTAGTTTTGAAAACATTATGCGTTCTTCTTCCGGTTATTAGCCTAGATTTACTATGTGATGCGCACAACAAACAAGTATAGACTAAGTCACCTAAATTGGAACGAAACATGTCATGTTTGTTTATTTGAAAATGGTTTGATGGTGCTACCCGCAAGTAGGCTTAAGACATGAATTTTGCCACCCTCAAGTGGGCTTAAAACTTGCATTCAATGCATTGTTCCAATTTAAGTAACCCAACCTTCACCCACGGGCATTTAGGCAGTTATAATACGTAAGCATATAGCCTCATGGTAAGCATCCTATCATGGCAACACTTATACTCATGCAAGGATGCTAAAACATAAATGCTTACCGAGTACTCCAAGCCAAAACAGAAATTAGTTAGTAATCATATGCATGATCCTAGTTCATATTTAAAATGGCTAATGCAACATATGCAAAGATACAATCTAGACAGGCTCGGCTATCCTAAACATGGCATGTGAAATGCAACAGATAACACGTATTCAATTTAGAATTGAAATACAATGCAGTTAGCATGATGCGCCGAGCCCGGTGCATGCAAGACAAATGTATGAATGCACGCATGCATAGCATAATGTATGCTAAATTAAACGTGCCCTAATACTAACCATCAAAGCAGGTAAGTAAAAGGGAGAAAGAAGTGGGGGTTGGAAGACATGTACACACGCACCCACACTTATTACAAATTCGCTCTCGCTCTGAGGGACCAAAAGAATAATACAATTTAATTAACCTACAAGCTAATTAAATATTACAGACAATTAACTAGTTAAGAAAATTAACTAAGCTAATTAAGCAGTAAAAAAATCAGCCTCGGGAAGAGGGTCCAATGCATGCACTTTCGATTTCGCTGGGAAATCTGCCACCATGCACAAGTTGCCTGTGTTTTCCTTGCTCTGCTCCTCTGAAAATGGCACAATTCCCAAGGAACACTCTCTGGACATTGTGGAACACCATCGGCCAAGGGGAATGGTCACCAGCCATGGCAGGGTGGTCATCGACCATCCATGGAGCCATCGGCCATCCAGAAATGGTCGATCGACAGTTGGTGTAGTCGACCGGCCAAAGCTTCTTGTAGAATCTGTTTTGACAGCAGCAGAGGGCAAAACAAGGCATGACAATGCATTTCAAGAAATGTTTGCACCAACCACACTCCTTATCATATTCATGACTCAAAGGGGCATGGTACTCGATTCCCGGACCACCAATCGCACATTTCAATGCGTGATGGTCCACGAACCAAGTATGCATTTTCAATGTGGGATGAAATGCACACAAACAAACAATGAGCTCAACCTCTATCATACTCAATTCAAGAGGAAAAGCATGCATGCCAATGCCATGCAACCTAGGCAAGTGAGCTAGTATGCAACATGACAATGCAAAAAAACACACAAGGCATGAAGCATCAATGCTAGCCAACAAACATACAAGATGTAATACAGATGTTGAGGCACACAAACAAGCATGTGATGGGCCAAGTATGCAACAACATACAAGGCTAATGGACATGCAAGACATGATGCAATCAAAGCATGCAAAGTGTAAGACATGTAACAACATGTGAAGAGTGGGAGTGGATTTAGACTAATTTGGGCAGCTCTCAACTAGGCCCAAAACAGTGGCCAAAAGCCATAGAAATGAGGGCCAAAACACATACAAACATGCATGCATACAAGGTCCAACATTTAGGCATATCGAGACAACTTTTAAGCACACTTAAAAGAGGAACATCATGGGCATATGGCATGCATTATAAACTCTGAAATCATGTTATAAAATGATGCCAAATCAATCTAAACAAGGCAATGAAAGCATGCAAGCAAAGTCCAAGGTCTAAGGCTCACCAAAGAGGTATCGAACTACCCTTAACAAAACCAAACATGGCATGGATTGAATGACCAAAATCAGAGTTTTAGCATGCTAAAACAAAGCCAAAAACACAACGACGTGGCATCCTAGAGGCCTACACATGATGGCAAACGCAATGGCACATTCATGGAGCATTAAACATGAACTCTTTAAGGCTTTAAAGGAACACCAAATGCAAGCATACAAGCATGCTAAATGGACTGAAATGGCATGACAAGTGGTTCCAAACCACTGAAACAAAGCAAGGATGGCATGCTAGAGGGGTCAATGCTCAAGGCATACAAGGGGAATTACATGGTAGCTATACAAAGCAAAGCATGGATGACCCAAATGACCAAAAACAGACCTTTAGCATGCTAACACAAGCATAAAAGCTTCACAAAGCTAGGCCAAAATCATGCTAGAACAAGGCTCAAAGCACAAAGCATGTTAAGGCTAAAACATGACATTACAAGACAAGTATGCAAGGCAAGCATGGTGTGTCTAAACCAAGTAAAAACAAAGGTAAAACATGGCAAAATACTACCAAATACCTACTGAAACATGGCCAACATGGTCTCAAAAATGTGGCTCACACATGAGGCTTAAATGGCACATATTGAAGACAACAAGGAGAGGGGGTGGCCCTCTCCTTCTTGGGACCTTAAACCATCGTCCCCACCACTAAAATCCCTCAAGATTTTAGTGGTGAGGAGGCCCAAGCAAGGTGGTCCGGAGCTCACCAAAATAACACAAAAATAGGGCCTAACAAGGCCTAAGAGGGGTCAAACAACCCCAAACAACAAAGCAACCTTAAGCAAGTATTTTAAGCAGGTAAAAACAGAACTTTTATATGTTATACACTAAGCTCAAAAATAGATGCAAGATAGGCAAAAAGACTATGCAAAAATGGGATAAAAGGGCAAGAATCTTACCCTTGAAGACCTTCTTCACAAGGATCACTCCAGCAGCTTTCTTAGCTCCAAACTAGCTTAAGAACTTCAAGAACAACCCCCTAATGTCTCAGCAACCAAGGTAAGGTGTAATGGTAGGTGTTTGTGTGCAATAGTAAGGACAAACACACACTTAGAGCAAAAGAGAGGGAGAAATAGAGATAGAATAGATACACTATGCTAACCCTAGAACTAGAGCTCCCCTGGGATTTTTTGTAACCCTAGAGGAGGGAGGAGAGGCCTCCTCTTTATAGAAGATCACTCTTGCAAAGCTTACAAAACAAGCTTGGCAAGAGTGAAATATGGAGGGGGGAAAAGGTGTATGCCAGCTAGCACAGCTGGCATAAAAATATCTACAAAAGCAGATGCACAGTGATCGGCCAGCCAAAAATGCTATTTTGACAAAATAAATGGCCGACCGACCATCTAGAGTGCCGACCGGCCAAACATCTGGTCGGTGGCAACAAAACACTGGCTGGTGGCCTCAAGCCATGGCCAGTGATGTGTGGGGATGGCCCATAAGCCATTCCCTGCCCCTCCAAGGCAAAACACAAGTGTTTGGTGCAAAACCAAACACAAAACAGTCGAGTCGAGAGATCCTGAGGCAAGGCGTATGGCCGAGACCTCTGGAAACTCAAGATGAACATAAACGTGGATGATCACCGAGTGTTCAAACGGTGACGTCCAAGTCTTGAGGACGGTAAAAAATGGGGTGTCTACAGTTGCCCCTCTTTGACAGAACTCGAAAGTCATAAGAATGATGGGAGTAAATGTCAAAGCCCAGAGACGACCCATTTTTGACAAGGCCGAAGACTTAGACAAAGTATGCAAGACAAGCAAAGATATGCGCCCGAAGGCAGGAGGCAAAATGCAACTGATAATGCAAGAAGCTAAACATAACTTATGATCATGCAAAGAAAGCTGTAACGAAGCATAACATGCGACAGTTTTAAGCAATCAAACACAAATTCAACTACATTACAATGCAGAAAGGATGTAAGAGAATTATGTAATTCTCGATACGTCTCACTCGGAGAATACAATACCTGCCCGATTCATCTGGTTGCACCACCCTCAAATGAACCGTACATACAATATCGTGCCTGAAAGAGAAAGAGAACTCAATAGGTGCAATATTGTTAGCAATCATGCATGACAATGCGAAATGAATGCAAAATGCTAATGCAATATATACAAAACTATGTATAAACAATGCAAATGATATGCAATGTATTCGAAACAATGCAAATGATATGTAATGTATTTGAAACATGATCAAATCATAAGCAGTTCAAAACCACACAAATGTCATAGAGATGATGGAGATGCAAAGTTCGTCTACCATAGAGAAGGTGCCGCAACCCTCAAACCACAATATCAACAGTGGAATAGGCGCGTACACATGCAGAACTATGAGTAATGTAGACGGACACAAGAACAAGTAATTGGGTGGGATGACAAAAGTGGGGAATGACCCGCTAACGAAAGAACATGATCCTAAATGTTGGATGCAACAAATTACACTACAATGTAATATACACAATGGATATGGCGCGCGGGCCAAACCAAATCTTGCCTAGGAAAGGTATGTACACAAACAAACTGCATCTAACATAGAAACAGTGCCGCAACCCTTAAACCACAATACCAGCAGTGGAATAGGCGCATATACATGCATAACTGTGCTTCAACGCGAAAAGTATGGGTGCATACCAGACCAGGCTTAACATAGAAAGGCGCAAGCCATAGATGGATGTGATGCAGTGGATGCATGCAAGCTACAATGCAATATATACAATATGCACTGGATGGGTAAGATACAATGGATAAGGCGCGCGGGCCAAACCAAAGCTTGCCTAGGAAAGGCATGTACACAAACAAATTGCGTCTAACACAGAAAAGGTGCCGCAACCCTCAAACCACAATACCAGCAGTGGAATAGGCGCGCACACATGCAGAACTGTGCTTCGACGTGAAAATATGGGCACATACCAGACCAAGCTCAACATGGAAAGGCGCAAGCCATAGATGGATGTGATGCAGTGGATGCATGCAAACTACAATGCAATATATACAATATGCAATGGATTGACGTAAATGCAATATTTATAGTAAGATGCATGACATATGCACTATATACAAGGGAATGCATGACATATGCACTATATACAATGTAATGCATGACATATGCATTATTTACAGTGAATGCATGACATATGCACTAATTACAATTTATGCATGACATATGCACTATTTATTTTCGTTTTGTTTTTTGAAATGCATGAAAAATGCATGGTGATGCATGTTTTTTTTTTTTTTGATTTTTTTGAAAATGCATGATAATGCAAACGAGAGGGAAAATGTGTGACAATGCATGTTTTTTTTTTTATTTTGTTTTTCTGAAATGCATGACAAATGAATGAAAAGGAAAATGCATGACAATGCATGTTGCTCTTCTTTTGTTTGTTTTTCTTTTGAAAATGCATGATAATGCATGATTTTTTTTTTTGATTTTGTTTTGAAAGTGCAAATGACGCATGTTGATGCAAATGCGTGACAACGCACGTCTTTTGATATGCATGACAATGCATATGATCTTGAATGTGCGACCACGCATGTCGCTCGAAATGCTTGTGAACTCGAATGCGCGACGACGTGCATCGCTTGAAATGCATGATAATGCATGTGAACTCAAATGTGCGACGACGCGAGTTGCTTGAAATGCATGATAATGCATGTGAACTCGAATGTGCGACGACGCGAGTCGCTTGAAATGCATGACAATGCAACTTACCAAAAGTCGTTCGGGCACGACGAACACCGAAGGACTTGCACCTTCAGAGGATTTAAGGCCTCCTAGACCGAATGCTGGGGAAGAATGCATGACGATACAAATTGTGCGCGTTACAACGCGTGTAGACACGCATAATGATGCGAGGGATGATGTGTGCTACAACGTATGCAGTCATGGAAACACCGAAGCTTTTGCACCTTCAGAGGATTTAAGGTCTCCTAGACCGGGCGTATTTAAGGTCTCGCCAGACCGGGCATATTTAAGGTCTCGCCAGACCGGGCGTATTTAAGGTCTCGCCAGACCGTCACTGGGTGCATAATAATGTAAGTCGTGCACGTATAACTTAACGCGCGCTCACGTCAAAGCGTTGTAAAACAACACATGTGGGACAACTTTCGAATCTTGGAAGAGACAAAAGGATACAAAAAGGATACACCGCACCCGTATTCAAGTGCTACACACAGAAGACACGGTCTGAGGTCAAAACGGAGACCGGTTGAGCTTCGAAAATGCACTCTCTTGCACTGTGTTGAGCAATGGAGGCCCCAAATCACATCAAAGACCCACACAAAGGTGTAGGAGGTTCACCGGCCATCGGAGGAGGTCACCGGCCATCCATCGGCCACCAAAAAAGTATATCGGCCAAATATTTGGCCGACCGGCCAACAGCAAAACAACTCATACAACAATATTGCTCATTCTGGACATATAACCCATAACACAGCGCTTGGTTCATTTTGCATACAGCCTAAACACACAGTTCATACAATGCACTACTTATTCTGAACACACAGCCCATTCTGAACACTGCTCATTCTGAACTCATAGCCCACAGCAGCATATTGCTCATTCTGAATACACAGTTCATTCTGAACTCTGCAAAAGTTGAAACACACTCAGATGCTCCAAAACTTCTTGCTTCGCAATTCGGAACCCAAAAGCTTTAGATAGGTCCAGGTTTTTCTGTTCACACTTATCGGGGGTGGACCCTGCAGTTTTATGAAAGAACCAAATTATGTTTTGCACAAATGTGGGGAATGTCACAGCACTTGAGCACAAAACAATTTGATGAAAGGGTTTTCAACTGGGTATTGAGCCTACGACTGAGCACAGCATACTACGACTCAACAAAAGGTACACGTCCTAAACACATCGAATAACACTCGAAAAAGACTCAAAACAAAAGTTGAGGTAAACAAAACAAAAGACACGACACACAGACATGTTACAAAGACAAGAGACCTCTTAATTCGTGAGGAGCTAGTTTCTCCGGGTATTATTTCCCACCCTTCTTATTTGTGATTCTCACATCACTCGGCCCTCAGACTCAGTTTTTTCTCTCAAAACCCTCCTTCTCACTTTTCTTTCATCGCACATCTCTCTGTTCTTCAATCTCTCATTTTCATCCCTCCCCAGATATGGTCGGTGAATAAACAAGAGGTTGTGGGTTCATGCCCAACACTGTTAGCTCGCAGCTATTTCCTCCGATGACGTTTAGTCGATGTTCCTGATAAGGGAGTGGAGTATCTTGATCCATTCCGGTTCGCGCTTCGCACTTGGCTCGATACCTCGTTGCTGGGAGGTTGAGAGAGCTTTCAATCCTTTAATGACAGCTTCAGCTGTGCCCTTTTTGGTAAGTATACTGGCGATGGGAGAAAGACAGGGAGCTTGATTCAACTGTGCCTCTAGCTCATCATTTTGACCATTTTTTGTTTTGGTTTTCTATTGAAACAATTTTGACCGAAATGAGAGTTAGATTAACATACTTGTTCGATTTTCTGATTTGAAATCATGCAAGTCAGGCTATGGGCATTGAAAATTTTTCTTTTTTGGGTCCAAGAAAATGGTCCAGTTTTGGAAAAGATGGAATAATTTTCGAGAAAATAGTCAACCTCAGTAAAAAGTTCTCAAAAATTACTTTTGCAAACGGTCACTGCTCAACGAGCACGGAACTTACTCTCGAGATGTACAACCTCGGATCGGAGGCAATGGAAAATTGCCCCTTGTTCCACAGGGCACAGCACGGCAAGGGAAAGTTGCCCCTGGTTTGGATGGCGACCCATGGCAACGGAAAGTTGCCCCTTGTCTGGATAACGCCGCAGCATACTGTAGTCAGTCCTCATTAGTGATGATCGCAACCGAACTCTTGGATACAGAGAAGACGAAGATGGTCAAAACCAATGTATGGACACAATCACTTTGAAAGTGCGTGGGGCTGGACTTCAGGATGAAGTTGCCTACGTATCCCAAACATGGGAATCAAGCCTTATGTAGTTCGGGTCGTGTCACAACCAAACTATCAGATTCAGAAAAGGCAAGGATGATCAAAACTATTACATGGACACACTTGATTTGGAAGTGTTTGCGGCTGGACGTCAGGATGAAGTTGCCTACGTATCCTAGACATGGGAATCAAGCCTTATGTAGTTCCGGTAAGGTACACTCGGGTATTAACCTCTCCTTTTGCGCTCTAACTTTTGCCAAGGCCGCCATTCTGGGTTTTCAACCTTGTGAGTTGTGTTTTTCTTTTCTTTAATTCTTTTTGTTCTTTCCTTTTCTTTTTCATTTTTTCTTTTCATTTTCTTCATTTTTCTTCTTTTCTTTTTGCATTTTTATTTTTCTTCTTTTTTGTATTTTTCTCTTGCTCTAATTTTTGCCTGGGTCGCCCTTCCGGGTTTTCGGCCCAGCGAGCCTCTCAAGGGTAAGAGTGTAACAGGTCCATGCCAAATGGTTTTAGGATCTCGAAGCCATCCGTATCCAGTAGGGTGGCTGTTGTATTGACTTGCAGAAGGATTCATCTTCGGCTCTCCGAGCACATCGGACATTTTTGCCCCTAGTTCGAGGGGCACTCCTGATTTAGCTTTGCAAGCTTCTTCATATGAGGTCTGATCTTCTTGATCTGACTTTCTTGGCCTTTTGTTCGAGGGTTGCTTCAAATTTGGCCACGCAGGCCTCATGTTGTAGTTGACCGTTGGACATTCTGAACTAAGGTCCAAGGTTTGAAAGCAAGGGCTCAAGTCTTGAGGCTGAGAGCGATCCTAAGCTGCACAATCTCAAGAGCGATTCCACACAGGTCTTCGCAGGACTGCACAATATATTTTGTTTTTGAATTTTTTTTTAAGAAAGCGACAAATCGCTCATGCTGAAGATAGTGCGGAACCAATTTGGATCAAGCCAGGGTCCTTCTCAGTACTCACGTTAACAAACATGATTTCAATCAGTAAGGGCTTAGCACGCCTCTCTTTCTCTCAAATGATCAAAGTTTTACAAATCCCGAGGAATTCCTTCCTTTTCGTTTTTATCACTACAGTGTTAAAAAAGTTTTGAAAAACTTAGGTCAATGTAATGAATTCGAGGTGCAGGAGAGTAAGTGAGACGCTCCACCGTTTCATTCAAACCCTCTAGCATAACTAGCTCGAAATAGTAGTAAGCACGGAAACATGATAGCCGCAGCCGTTTCATTCAGATTTCCTAGTTGCAACTGGCTCCATAGCAGAGACAGACTCAAAAGGAAAGCAAAAAGATAATTACAAAACAAAACGGTGTTCGAGACAACAACCCCGGAATCACCTAACTTCTATATAATAGGACTGACTCGATACAACAAGACAGACCCTTAAGCAAAAAGACTGACTCAAAACAATGAGACAGATTCAAGACAAAACAAAGAACTGACTCAAAACCCAAGCCAGAAATTACAAAACCGCATTCGCAAATGCTCAAAACAGTACGTGCCATACGCCACATCTGAAATACACCGGGGCGCCGCCCGCAGGTGGTCCAACCCCTGATCACATACTTGCAGTATCCTCGAAGTCTAACAACTCAGTGGTAACAAACTTTGCTGAGGTGGGTGGGAGGATGACCTCATTGTCGATCAAATCTTGCACTTTGTGGCGAAGGCGGAAACAATCGTCGGTGCTGTGATCGGTTTGTTGATGGTATGCACAGTGCAAGGCAGCATCATGTGTGAGGGGGAGATTCTTCGGAAGAGGTCGAGGTTCGAGGGGTTTAAGGTGCCCCTTTTTAGCCAGAATTTGAAATGCCCTAGACAAAGGCATGTAGAGGGCATGAAAGACTCTGTGTCCTCGAGGCAGATACTTCGAAGTCTGAGGGTTCTTGCTAGACGCACTAGCGAAAGGGTCGGCAGGCACTGCCTTGGCTTTCTGATATTTTCCCGGTGCAGGGTTGGGATTGGCTAGAACTGTTTGGGTATGACGGGGTCTATCCCGATTTTCCGCCTGGCTTGAACTATCCTCGGCTGGAGGGGGGAAAGCATCATCCACAACTTTAGTCATGACTGCGAATACTTGTTGCTTATTCATCCCTCCGGCTTTCAAAGCCTCGACTGCCCAAAGTAGTTGCTCAACGGGATCAGCATATGTTCCCACTTTATTCTTACCTCTAGCCTCAGCCTGATCGAGGGTTTGGGTTGCTATATCAGAGTGGAACCTGGTTGTTGTTGGCACGTCACGGTCATAGCTTGGGACAGCCTCAGGTTAGCTGAGCTCGATCACAATTCGCCCTAATAACGGGGGCTCCTGCGGTACAAAATTCCCGGCATATGGTGCATTTGGTGGTGGAGCCGACATCCCATAGGCCAGATCGGCCACAGATCTCTGGAGGTCGCCGATCATTCCCATTAACTCTAACGTGGTGGGTTCACGTACTTGAAACATCTGGGGTTCCCAGATTGGGCGCGCAGCAGGCGACCTGGGCGGATGTGGTACTTCAACATTGGTCTCACTTTGCAGGGTGATTCCTTGGTCTAATGCGGCTGTCATAACCACGATTTCCTCTGAACTTTGGGTCATCATAAGTCTGCTGAACTTGAACGGCGATTGACGGATCAGATATCTGTCTTACCTCAGCAAAGAAGAACACTGGCTATTCTGAACTAACTCTCTAAACTGAAAGAGAGAACACGCAGCGTTTCAGCCCAATCAGAACAGACACAAGCATAGCTAAATAATTGTACTCTACTACTGATCGCTGTTCCCCAAAATCACTGCCCCAAAACTAAGTCTGATACCCGCAGATATAACTGATTCCCCAAAATACTGATACTGATGCCCTCAGACCTGGTACTTAAACTTGCGAACTGATATGTGCGTTCCTGTAGAGATACACTCTAAAAGCACATAGCAAGTAAATGAGAACCAAAACACCCCTATGTTGGGGTAGGTTTTCCTTGTCCTATTTTGTTAGGAGCTAGGGTTTCACTACGCACGCAGTGGTTTCAAACAACCTGGCATCAGGTAAGCAACCTGTCCTAGCTTAGAATAGTCACTACGGATTCCGAATATGCACTAGGTCGAATGGTCGAAAAGGGTGCCCCAGTAAAACCGGGGTTTGTGCTCCTATACTTGCAGAGCCCATAACCGGTCAGCCTTATGGCATGCTTTGACAAAGCAAGCCTCCGGCAAACCGTTCAGGAATAGCAGATGGCAAACACCGTGTCCTAGGCGCACCAATGCACATGCAACGCAAAGAAGCACATAAGAGTAGTCAAAACAGGATATCATGCGTTCGAGTCAAGTTCTCTAAACTCCCCAGCAGAGTTGCCAGAAACTGTAGACATGCCCTTGGGCCCCATGCTACAGTTCGGACTCGATTTATGTCGATTCTTAATCTGATCTCACAATGTGCAATGTGAGATTGATAAATCACCAAAGAGCCCAAATCCGGCAAATCGTTTTTGGAAAACAGATTTTTGTAAAGAAGTGCCAAACATGGACTACTTTGCCAGATATAGAGTCGCCACCTAAATATTTTATTTTGGGAGAATTCAGGAAACCCTGACTCTTTTGCCTAAGGCCACGTGTCCGTCATCACCAAAGTTGCCTCGGCTCGGGAACTTGGGTACGATTGGGGAAGGTCAGCTATGAGCACCCCCTCTCGCCCGATCCGAAGATCGGCCTCTACAAACCATGATATTTAGTTTTGAAAACATTATGCGTTCTTATTCCGGTTATTAGCCTAGATTTACTACGTGCTGCGCACAGCAAACAAGTATAGACTAAGCCACCTAAATTGGAACGAAACATGTCATGTTTGTTTATTTGAAAATGGTTTGATGGTGCTACCCGCAAGTAGGCTTAAGACATGAATTTTGCCACCCTCAAGTGGGCTTAAAACTTGCATTCAATGCATTGTTCCAATTTAAGTAACCCAACCTTCACCCACGGGCATTCAGGCAGTTATAACACGTAAGCATATACCCTCATGGTAAGCATGCTATCACGGAAACACTCACACTCATGCAAGGATGCTAAAACATAAATGCTTACCGAGTACTCTAAGCCAAAACAGAAACTAGTTAGTAACCATATGCATGATCCTAGTTCATATTTAAAATGGCTAATGCAACACATGCAAAGATACAATCTAGACAGGCTCTGCTATCCTAAATATGGCATGTGAAATGCAACAGATAACACGTATTCAATTTGGAATTGAAATACAATGCAGTTAACATGATGCACCGAGCCCGGTGCATGCAAGACAAATGTATGAATGCACGCATGCATAGCATAATGTATGCTAAATTAAACGTGCCCTAATACTAACCATCAAAGTAGGTAAGTAAAAGAGAGAAAGAAGTGGGGGTTAGAAGACATGCACACACGCACCCACACTTATTACAAATTTGCCCTCGCTCGGAGGGACCAAAAGAACAATACAATTTAATTAACCTACAAGCTAATTAAATATTATAGACAATTAACTAGTTAAGCAAATTAAATAAGCTAATTAAGCAGTAAAAAAATCAGCCTCAGGAAGAGGGTCCAATGCATGCACGCTCGGTGTTGCTCAGAAATCCGCCACCATTCACAAGTTGCCTATGTTTTCCTTGCTCTACTCCTCTGAAAATGGCACAATTCCCAAGGAACACTCTCTGGAAATTGTGGAACACCACCGGCCAAGGGGAATGGTCACCGGCCATGGCAGGGTGGTCATCGACCATCCATGGAGCCATCGGCCATCCATAAATGGTCGATCGACAGTTGGTGTAGTCGACCAGCCAAAGCTTCTTGTAGAATCTGTTTTGACAGCAGCAGAGGGCAAAACAAGGCATGACAATGCATTTCAAGAAATGTTTGCACCAACCACACTCCTTATCATATTCATGACTCAAAGGGGCATGGTACTCGATTCCCGGACCACCAATCGCACATTTCAATGCGTGATGGTCCACGAACCAAGTATGCATTTTCAATGTGGGATGAAATGCACACAAACAAACAATGAGCTCAACCTCTATCATACTCAATTCAAGAGGCAAAGCATGCATGCCAATGCCATGCAACCTAGGCAAGTGAGCTAGTATGCAACATGACAATGCAAACAAACACACAAGGCATGAAGCATCAATGCTAGCCAACAAACGTCCAAGATGTAATACGGATGTTGAGGCACACAAACAAACATGTGATGGGCCAAGTATGCAACAACATACAAGGCTAATGGACATGCAAGACATGATGCAATCAAAGCATGCAAAGTGTAAGACATGTAACAACATGTAAAGAGTGGGAGTGGATTTAGACTAATTTGGGCAGCTCTCAACTAGGCCCAAAACAGTGGCGAAAAGCCATAGAAATGAGGGCCAAAACACATACAAACATGCATGCATACAAGGTCCAACATTTAGGCATATAGAGACAACTTTTAAGCACACTTAAAAGAGGAACATCATGGGCATACGACATGTATTATAAACTCTGAAATCATGTTATAAAATGATGCCAAATCAATCTAAACAAGGCAATGAAAGCATGCAAGCAAAGTCCAAGGTCTAAGGCTCACCAAAGAGGTATCGAGCTACCCTTAACAAAACCAAACATGGCATGAATTGAATGACCAAAATCAGAGTTTTAGCATGCTAAAACAAAGCCAAAAACACAACGACGTGGCATCCTAGAGGCCTACACATGATGGCATACGCAATGGCACATTCATGGAGCATTAAACATGAACTCTTTAAGGCTTTAAAGGAACACCAAATGCAAGCATACAAGCATGCTCAGTGGACTGAAATGGCATGACAAGTGGTTCCAAACCACTGAAACAAAGCAAGGATGGCATGCTAGAGGGGTCAATGCTCAAGGCATACAAGGGGAATTACATGGTAGCTATACAAAGCAAAGCATGGATGACCCAAATGACCAAAAACAGACCATTAGCATGCTAGCACACGCATAAACGCTTCACAAAGCTAGGCTAAAATCATGCTAGAACAAGGCTCAAAGCACAAAGCATGTTAAGGTTAAAACATGGCATTAGAAGACAAGTATGCAAGGCAAGCATGGTGTGTCTAAACCAAGTAAAAACAGAGGTAAAACATGGCAAAATACTACCAAATACCTACTGAAACATGGCCAACATGGTCTCAAAAATGTTGCTCACACATGAGGCTGAAATGACACATATTGAAGACAACAAGGAGAGGGGGTGGCCCTCTCCTTCTTGGGACCTTAAACCACCATCCTCACCACTGAAATCCCTCAAGATTTCAGGGGTGATGAGGCCCAAACAAGATGGTCCCGGAGCTCACCAAAATAGCACAAAAATAGGGCCTAACAAGGCCTAAGAGGGGTCAAACAACCCCAAACAACAAAGCAACCTTAAGCACGTATTTTAAGCAGGTAAAAACAGAACTTTTATATGTTATACACTAAGCTCAAAAATAGATGCAAGGTAGGCAAAAAGACTATGGAAAAATGGGGTAAAAAGGGCAAGAATCTTACCCTTGAAGACCTTCTTCACAAGGATCACTCCAGCAGCTTTCTTAGATCCAAACCAGCTTAAGAACTTCAAGAACAGCCCCTTAATGCCTTAGCAACCAAGGTAAGGTGTAATGGTAGGTGTTTGTGTGCAATAGTAAGGACAAACACACACTTAGAGCAAAAGAGAGGGAGAAATAGAGATAGAATAGATACACTTTGCTAACCCTAGAACCAGAGCTCCCTTGGGAATTTTTGTAACCCTAGAGGAGGGAGGAGAGGCCTCATCTTTATAGAAGGTCACTCTTGCAAAGCCTTCAAAACAAGCTTGGCAAGAGTGAAATCCCTCCATACACGTGTATGGAGGGGGGAAAAGGTGTATGCCAGCTAGCACAGCTGGCATAAAAATATCTACAAAAGCAGATGCACAGTGATCGGCCAGCAAAAAATGCTATTTTGACAAAATAAATGGCCGACCGACCATCTAGAGTGCCGACCGGCCAAACATCTGGCCGATGGCAACAAAACACTGGCCGATGGCCTCAAGCCATGGCCAGTGATGTGTGGAGATGGCCCACAAGCCATTCCCTGCCCCTCCAAGGCAAAACACAAGTGTTTGGTGCAAAACCAAACACAAAACAGTCGAGTCGAGAGATCCTGAGGCAAGGCGTGTGGTCGAGACCTCTGGGAACTCAAAACGAACACAAACATGGATGATCACCGAGTATTCAAATGGTGATGTCCAAGTCTTGAGGACAGTCAAAAATGGGGTGTCTACAGAAGCCCTACAGTTCGGACTCCCGCGGTTCTGAATCTAATCTCAGAAGTGCAATGTAAAAGTGATAAACACCAAAGAGTCCAAATCTAACAAATCTTCTAGAAAATTGATTTTGAATCAAATTGCTAAAAATGGACTGCTTTTCTAGATACAGAGTCACCACCTAAATATTCTGTTTTAGGGAAATTCAGGAAACCCATGACTCGTGCCAAAGGCCACGTGTCCATTATCGCCAAGATTGTTTCGGCTTAGGAACTTAGGTACGAAAGGGGAAGGTCATGAATACATTTGAGCATCCCTTCTTGCCCAATCAAAGATCGACCTCTACTAATCATGATATGATTCTTATGTACATTATATGCTCTTGTTCCGGTTTATTAGGCTATCATTACTATGTGATGCGCACACACACAAGTATAGACTAAAATTGCAAGAATTGAAACGTTTCAATTTCCTGTTTGTTTTGCAAAATTGTTTGATTTTGCCACTTAACAAAGTGGGCTTACAATTTGTGAATTTGCCACTTGACAAAGCGGGCTTAAACGTACATTCATTGAATCATTCCAAATCAAGCAACAAGTCTTCATCCACAGGCACTCAAAAAGTTTAACAAGTAAGCACTTAGCTTCATGGCAAGCATGCTAGTCATGGCAGTCACTCATGCTCATGTAAGTATGCTAAAGCACTAAAAACTCACCTAGTACTCCAAGCTAAGATAAAACAAAAAAGTTAGAAAAATGCATGATTCCTAACTATGCTATATGACTACTGCAACACATACAAAGAATGCAATTGATAGGCTCGGCTACTAATATGGCATATGAATTGATTTGATAGCATGCGGTCTAAGCATGTATTCAAAGAAGTATTTAAACTAACAATGTAGTTAGAATGATGAACCGAGCGTCGGTGCATGCAATACAAATGGATGCAAACATGGAGAATGCTAATTGAAACATGATGTCCCTAAACTAACCATCATAAGCTAGTAAATAAAAGGGAGAAAGACGTGGGGTTGAAAGACATACATAGTATTACATTGTGCTCTCACGAATGAGAGTCTAAATGACTTAAGCTAACTAGCTAACTAAGCTAAGCTAATTAAGCTAATTATTACAAACCAAAATGAATAAACTAGGTAAGCTGCGCAACTACTTATTATAACACTTGTATTAACTAACTAGTTAATCAACTAATTAAATAATTAAATAGTTACAACATAGGTGCAATTAATGATTAAACTAAACTACTAACTACTACGCCTCGGGAAACGAGAGATGTGCATGCGCATGCTCGGTTTCCACCCGAAAAGACCATCGTTTTGCTTCTGAATGCCTCTATTTGCACAGTTGAACACAACCAAATTATTATCTTACTCACTTTTAATTCCAAGTTACTCCATTTTAGTTTACCAACCATTCTTTAATTCAATTAAGTCCAATGGTGAATTAAAGTCCTCTAATGGAAAGAGGGCTCAAAACACAAGTTGTTTTGGGTATGAAAGAAGCATCATACCATTGTTAATGAACCCCCTAAGGGATTAAACCATTAAGTATGAAACCACAATTTCATACTTGGGCAAGCAAGTGACTTGAAACCACTTTCAAAGAAAAATTAAAAGTGAAGAAAGGAGGGAGGTTGCAGAAATTATTAATGCAGAAATGAAGTATGAAAAACCAAAAATACATGCTATCAACTCAAATAAGTGATGTCTAAAACCTAAACATCAAGCTTATGAGGACTATTACACTAGAAACATGCAAAACATTGCTCAAATGCAAACCACAATCCAAAACAGCGCTAAAGTAGGCTAAAATATATCCTAAAACATGCTGAAATTGAGCTAAAACAAGCTAGATCAAAATGCTAAAACATGGCACAGCTTAGGCTAGTAAGCAAGACATAAGGAGGGGAGGCCAACCCTTCCAAATTTGGATTCAAAACATGATTTTGGCCATTGAAATAGCCCTGAAAAATCAGTGTGTAAAATCTTGGAAAAAGATAGTAAAAGGGTGGAAAAAAACAAGGGAAAAGGCCTCCAAAACACGGTACAAAGAAGGGCTATCAACCCCTCAACCTTTAATGGCCTTAAACCCAACCTTCAATCCAAAAAACATAAAGTTTTGATAGTCCAAAACAATGGAAAAACAGTAGGAATAGAAGCAAATAAAACAAAGTTACAAGCAAAGTCTTATACCTTTGAAGAGAAAAGCAACTCCAAACAACAAAACCAAACAAACAACACCCTCTAGAGCTCAAACCAAGCTCAAAAATACCTCAGCTCAAAGATGATGAGATTTGGTTAAGGGTGTATAGGCAAAAGTTAAGGAATTGTAGTCAAAAGTGTAGAGAATTTGTAGAGAGAGAAGAAAATTTTTGAGTTCAAAATTTTCGAACCTTGTTACAAGAGAGAGTGGGTCCCTATATATAGAAAACATGAAATTCCTTCAAGGAGATCCAGCCCTACACATGGGTGAAGATGCATGCATCTGTGCAAACAATTGGCATAGTTGGCATAAAATATCTGTCAAATACATTGGTGGGCGGCCGGCCATCAGTAGTGGTTGGCAGCCCAAAAATGATAGTTGGCAACCTCTAGGGATGGCCGGCAGGCCACCAGAGGTTGCAGGTTGGAAAGGCCAAGGCATGGTCCAAAAATGAGACAAAAAAGGGTATAGGGTTTGAAAGGCTCAAAGTTGTGGCGTTCCGCTAAAGACTTTGAGCATTTGGCAAGCAAATAAACTTATCATCGGGTGTGCATGCGAGGACGTCCAAGTCGTAAGGGTCGTCAAAAATGAGGTGTCTACAGTTGCCCCTCTTTAACAGAGCTCGAAGTCATGAAATGAAGTGAGTGAATGTCAAAGCCCGAAGATGACCCATTTTGACAAGGCCGTAAGACTTGGACAAATAATCAAGACAGAAATAAATGGTTACATCCGTAGGCTGCCTATATATCCCTTTGCAAGGAATCAAATTAGCGTAGTTCTAGGGTAAGATGCAAATGATATGCACAATGTAACTTTGAAAGCTGGACTCACACGTTTCATGAAGCCGACTATTTTGAAAACTCATGCTCATTCAAGATGATGCGATAAACAATAACAAGTGCAAATAAGCAAGATAACAAGATAATAACATATGAATGAGCAGCTTCAAGCTTAAAACCAACACAGGTAGTTTTGGTTTTTTGTTACTGTTTGTCTCTCGGCCAAAAATGGGGAGAATTTTTGGGTTATATATTGTTTGATTTGGTTTAAAACTGCTACAGTTGGATTTTTGATTTTTCATATCTCCTATACATTGTTTTCTTTATGAAAGAAGCATCATACCATTGTTAATGAACCCCCTAAGGGATTAAACCATTAAGTATGAAACCTCAATTTCATACTTGGGCAAGCAAGTGACTTGAAACCACGTTCAAAGAAAAATTAAAAGTGAAGAAAGGAGGGAGGTTGTAGAAATTATTAATGTAGAAATGAAGTATGAAAAACCAAAAATACATGCTATCAACTCAAATAAGTGATGTCTAAGACCTAAACATCAAGCTTATGAGGACTATTACACTAGAAACATGCAAAACATTGCTCAGATGCAAACCACAATCCAAAACAGTGCTAAAGTAGGCTAAAATATGTCCTAAAACATGCTGAAATTAAGCTAAAACAAGCTAGATCAAAATGCTAAAACATGGCACAGCCTAGGCTAGTAAGCAAGACATAAGGAGGGGAGGCCAACCCCTCCAAATTTGGACTTCCAAACATGATTTTGGCCATTGAAATAGCCCTGAAAATCAGTGTGTAAAATCTTGGAAAAAGATAGTTAAAGGGTGGAAAAAAACAAGGGAAAAGGCCTCCAAAACACGGTACAAAGAAGGGCTATCAACCCCTCAACCTTTAATGGCCTTAAACCCAACCTTCAATCCAAAAAACATAAAGTTTTGATAGTCCAAAACAATGGAAAAACAGTAGGAATAGAAGCAAATAAACAAAGTTACAAGCAAAGTCTTATACCGTTGAAGAGAAAAGCAACTCCAAACAACAAAACCAAACAAACAACACCCTCTAGAGCTCAAACCAAGCTCAAAAATACCTCAGCTCAAAGATGATGAGATTTGATTAAGGGTGTATAGGCAAAAGTTAAGGAATTATAGTCAAAAGTGTAGAGAATTTGTAGAGAGAGAAAAAATTTTTGAGTTCAAAATTTTCTAACCTTGCTACAAGAGAGAGTGGGTCCTTATATATAGAAAACATGAAATTCTTTCAAGGAGATCCAGCCCTACACATGGGTGAAGATGCATGCATCTGTGCAAACAGTTGGCATAGTTGGCATAAAATATCTGCGAAATACATTGGTGGGCGGCCGGCCATCAGTAGTAGTTGGCAGCCCAAAAATGATAGTTGGCAACCTCTAGGGATGGCCGGCAGGCCACCAGAGGTTGTAGGTTGGAAAGACCAAGGCATGGTCCAAAAATAAGACAAAAAAGGGTATAGGGTTTGAAAGGCTCAAAGTTGTGGCGTTCCGCTAAAGACTTTGAGCATTTGGCAAGTAAATAAACTTATCATCGGGTGTGCATGCGAGGACGCCCAAGTCGTAAGGGTCGTCAAAAATGAGGTGTCTATAGTTGCCCCTCTTTAACAGAGCTCGAAGTCATGAAATGAAGTGAGTGAATGTCAAAGCCCGAAGATGACCCATTTTGACAAGGCCGTGAGCCTTGGGTAAACAAACAAAATACAGATACAGTTGGTTAAACTCGAGGGTTGCCTACGTATCCTGTTGCAAGGAATCAAACCAGCGTAGTTCAAGGGCTGAATGCAAATGATATGAATGTGACAAAACAATGTAAAGATATACAAGGTAATGAACTAATCAAACCACAAGCAGTGCAAAACCACACAAATACCGCAAAGGGATGGAGATGCAAAATCAAACTACATTTTATATAGAAAAAAACTAGGCACAGCCAAATGACGTTTAACACAGGCTAAGTGCCTACATCATCAATACTGGCCTCAGCGTAGCATGGATGCTTACATATAACAAAACCATGTTTTAAAGTGAAAAGGGTGTGAGCACATGCATAACTATGTTTTTTGTAGAAAGTGAAAGAGTACAAGTAATTGGATGGGATGATATAAGTGAGGAATGATCTATTGGGGAAAGATAATGATCCTAAATGCTTAATGCAACAAAACAAAGTACGATGCAATGAATGCAGTGGATGCAGTGGATAAAAGGCACAGGCTGAACCATATTTGACCTAGAAAAGGAATGGACACAAAACAAACCACGTCTAACACAGAAAAGGTGTTGACACCCTCAATACTGGCCTTAGCACAACATGGGTACTGAAACATGACAAAACCATGCTTTAATGAGGGAAAGGTATAGGCACATGCCAAACTAAGCTTAACATGGAAAGGATACAGGCGATAAAATGGTATGATGTAATGGATGTAGTGGATAATGTAATAGATGAATATGGGTGACATACTCCAACCACGCTGGAATCGTAAGAGGAGGACGAACAAATCCCAAACACGCTGAAATCGTGTGAGGAATGGGACACTCAAACCATGCTGAAATCGTGAGAAAAGGTCTTGAGAAAACCGCCCAGGGTCGCGCTCCACATGTCCTAAGATAAATTCCAAACACGCTGAAATCATGTGAGGAAAGGAACACTCCAACCACGCTAAAATCGTGAGAAGAGGTCCTAAGAAAACCACTCAGGGGCACGTTCTACGCATCCTGAGATAAATTCCAAACACATTGAAATCGTGTGAGGAAATGAACACTCAAACTATGCTGAAATCGTGAGAAGAGGTCCTAAGAAAACCACTCAGGGGCGCGTTCCACACATTCTGAGATATATTCCAAACACGTTGAAATCGTGTGAGGAAAAGAACACTCAAACAACAGTAAAATCGTGAGAAGAGGTCCTGAGATGATGCGATGGATGGAAAGAGTATGATGAGATTGTGCGATAGATGCACAAGAAATGTAGTAAACAAACAAAATGGCACTTTAGAAAGTACCTCACGAGGTAAGTGGCGATGAACCACTCTACTCTGACGGGGATCTCCCTCTTGTGTTCTTCGAACCCTTACCCTTACCTTCAACTCACAGTTCAAAGGCCCTCACATGCTGACAAGGGGTAACCTCTGCATGTAGGAGCCATGGATGCCGCTTTTCTTCCTGATCATATTCACAACTTTCCCTATTCTCCAATGGGGTGACAGACTAGGTTGGTTTAGTTTCCAGAATTGAGGTGCACACATGCAATCTCAATCTATGTGGCTGCCATACAGATTTTAAGTCGGGGATACACCCCTGGTATTTAAACCAGACTTTAGTCTCGAAAATTCCAAACCTTTTTGTTCTAGGCATCGCCATTCGAACTCTAGTTTCCACCATCGCAGTTGGTCTCCTAGGAACTCATTGTAAACACAACCAAGATGTCTCTGGCAGGGAATGGTGTTCGGGGATAGCACTTTGATCATCATTCTGGCTTGAAGCAGGCTTGATCTTGAACTTGAGGTAGAGGTACACTCATACTTTGGAGAAAAGACAAGGCCTAACAAGGTGCATCCAGAATGCAATCTCAAAAATTGTTGAAGTTGAAACAAACTCAGATGCTCCAATTTTCTCTCTTTTCTCTTGCCCTGTAGTCCGAAACCTATATAGCTTCAGATAGGTCCTTGTTTGGTTCCTCTCTCTTTTGATCAAGGGTGGACCTTGCAGTTTATAAAAAGAAGGAATTCTATTTTGTACATCATGTTGGGAATGACACAGCATTCTGAGCGCAGCGTGATTTATTTTTTGAAATTGAAACTGAGAATGAATTCTTAGCCAGGTATTAAGCCTATGATTGACCACAGTCAAAGCGAGTCAACAAAGGAAAAGTGAAGTAAAACAACCTAAACACTTCTATTTACACTCAAAAGAAGAATCGAGACAAACAAAAACAACAAACACAACACTCGAATGTTTACCACTGATGGGAGACCTCTCAGTTCATGGGGAGCCCACTACTTCTCCAGGTATTGTTTCCCACCCTTTCTTATTTGTGATTTTCGCATCACTTTGGCACTCAATCTCTATTTTCTTTGAAAAGCCTTTTTCTTACATTTTCTCTTATCGCACATCTCTTTATTCTTTAATCTCTTTGATTTTTATCCCTTCCCAAGTGTGGTTGATGGATAAGCTGGAAGTTGTGGACCTTATGAGGGGAGTCGAATATCCAGCATTCGTGCTTTGCACTCACTACTCGGAGGATGAGAGAGTTTTTTTTGGCCTCTGTTGCTAGCTTCAGTTGTGCTCTTTTCTGGCGAGTGCGTTGATAATGGGGAAAAGACAGAAAACCTGACTCGATTGTGCTCCTAGTTCATCATTTTGACCTATTTTTTTTTTTTGGCTTTTTGCTAAAACAATTTTGATCAACATAAAAGCTAGATTAACATGCTTTTTCGACTTTCTGCTTTGAAATCATATAAGTTAGGTTGGGAGCACTGAAAATTTTCCTTTTTGGGTCTAAGAAATGGTCAAGTTTTGGAAAAATGGAATAATTTTTAAGAGAATTAGCCCACCTCATTAAAAATCCTCAAAGCTGCTTGCAAATGGCCACTACTCGACCAACGAGGAATTAACTCTTGAGATACGCAACCCCAGATTTGAACCTGAATTGTCTTGTAGTTGAATCTTCTAATGAAATAGGACAACCAATTTTGAATGAAGATGAGTACGAAGATGAGCTATTGCCTCCACTTTTCCAAGGGATTGGATCGCTATATCGAAGCAAAGCCCAGTTACTATTGACATGCCATTACCCAGACTTGAGATAGCTTCAGATTGGCCATTTTCAATTGCAGCTCACCCCAAGATTGGGGAGCCTTTTGGTGTGAGATTTCTGGCATGTGATGTGGTCGATGATGGAGCCAAAATCCCAAAGGCTAAATCTGCCACTATTTTTTGGAGATCTTTAATCATGCTCATTAACTTAGAAGTAGTGGGTTCATGGGTTTTAGATGATTGGGGTTCAAGTGCATCCATCATACAGAAGTCCGTGCTTTCTAGAATGAACACCTCTAGCTTGGGTAAATGGATCGGGGTAATGTATATGCTGGGTTTACAGATGGATGGTAGCGTATGGATTAGGTTGAGTTATGAAGATGATGGGTTAGTGGTGGCTTGGGGTGCTTTTGGTAGAGCTATGATCTCTTTGTCAATAAGATCTTGAATCTTATGACGGAGGTGGATGCAACGGTTTGTATCATGACCATGTTACTGATAATAGGCACAATATTTAGCAAGGTCATATCTTAGTGGAGAGGATTTGGGAGGGGTCGGGGTTCTAGGAGCTCTAGGTACCCTTTTTCTAGTAGCGTTTTCAAGGCTTGAGAGATACTCATGTAAAGAGGATGGAAATTTCGGGCTTGGGGCCGAGTTGAAGTGGTGGGTTTTTGGCTATTGATGGGAGTGGTGACAGTGTTTTCTTCTGAGCATTTCGCAGCTATGCTACCATTGGAACTATAAAAATTATTCCTCCTTATAGGTTCATTACCCTCCACAATGATCCCTTACTTGATGGCATCCTCGATTTGAACCCCAATTTCATGGAGGTCCTTAAAGTTGAATAGCTGGAGGACTATCATTTTCTGTAATAGCCTTTCATGCAGATTTCTAACAATGATACAAACTTGCTCTTTCTCTGGAGGCTTGCTTTCCATCATAGCCGCCTTTGCCATCCATCAAATAACAAACTCTGAAAAGCCCTCCTTCAGTTCCTAACACGTTGCCTCAAGATCACGAGTTGTGACCTCAATCTGCATGTTGTACGAATATTGGGCAATGAAGAATTCGGCCAACTCCTGCTAGCTCTATTTCACAGAGTCCACCAATTTAGCATACCAAATGGCAGCTATTTCGGATATGGTTCGGCTGAATAATGACAACTTCTGTACTCGGGTCAAACCCATTGGTCGTAAGATATTAGAAAACAGATGCAAATGCATCATCGGATCTCTAGAGCCATCAAAGCAGTCAATATACAGCATTTTAAACCGCTCCGGTAAGGTAACCGCCGATTCAGTGTGCCCATCCTCTATGTCTGGAATAGAGTTGACCCCTTGTGCCTTTTTGAACAGCTTTTCCAGCTTGTTGACTTTGAGCGCAATTGGATCAACCTCGAATTCGAACAGTGCCTCGATTTTATACACCGGGGCTTTGGAAGTTTGTGCTGGGATAAGTTCTGCTTGGACTGGAAGAACCAGAACACCCTTGGTTTATGGATCTTGAGCAGGAGTAAAATGAGCGCCATCAGCAGGTGGTTCATCCCCGATCACATAGTCACATTATCTCCCTAGTTCATCGATCCAGTGCCAATAGACTTTGTAGGACCCGGTGGAGTGATGACCTTATTATCAATTAGATCTTGAACTTCATGGCGAAGACAAAAACAACCGTCAGTGTCATAGCCAGTTTGTTGATGGAAGGCACAGTACTTGGTAGCATTATACTTGGATGGAAGGGGATCAAGGAGAGGCCGGGGGTCAAGGGGTTTGAGATGGCCATGTCCTATGAGGATTTGGAGAGCTTTGGACAACGTCATGTAAAAGGGATTGAAGGTGCGGTTTCCAGTCCTGCCAGGGTTGGCAGGTGTTGACTGGGTTTGATGACCTCTTATGGGTGTAGGATTGGAGCCGAAAGGGATGTTTTCTGGTATGATAGCCCTTTTCATGATTTATCCATGGATTCAAAATGCTCTAAACCTTAGTGACAAAAGTGTCATCCACAGTCTTTGCAACAATTGCAAGCACTTGCTGTTTGTTCAGCCCTTTGCCCTTCAAAGCCTTAATAGCCCACTGAAGATGTTCATAGGGATCAATGCTTGCCCTGGCCTTGTTCTTATCCTTTGCCTCCACTTTTCCAAGGGATTGGATCGCTATATCGAAGCAAAGCCCAGTTACTGTTGACATGCCATTACCCAGACTTGAGATAGCTTCAGATTGGCCATTTTCAATTGCAGCTCACCCCAAGATTGGGGAGCCTTTTGGTGTGAGATTTCTGGCATGTGATGTGGTCGATGATGGAGCCAAAATCCCAAAGGCTAAATCTGTCACTGTTTTTTGGAGATCTTTAATCATACTCATTAACTTAGAAGTAGTGGGTTCATGGGTTTGAGATGATTGGGGTTCAAGTGCATCCATCATACAAAAGTCTGTGCTTTCTAGAATGAACACTTCTAGCTTGGGTAAATGGATCGGGGTGATGTATATGCTGGGTTTACAGATGGATGGTAGCGTATGGATTAGGTTGAGTTGTGAAGATGATGGGTTAGTGGTGGCTTGAGGTGCTTTTGGTAGAGCTATGATCTCTTTGTCAATAAGATCCTGAATCTTATGACGGAGGTGGATGCAACGGTTTGTATCATGACCGTGTTACTGATGATAGGCACAATATTTAGCAAGGTCATATCTTAGTGGAGAGAATTTAGGAGGGGTCGAGGTTCTAGGAGCTCTAGGTACCCTTTTTCTAGTAGCGTTTTCAAGGCTTGAGAGATACTCATGTAAAGAGGATGGAAGTTTCGGGCTTGGGGCCGAGTTGAAGTGGTGGGTTTTTGGCTATTGATGGGAGTGGTGACAGTGTTTTCTTCTGAGCATTTCGCAGCTATGCTACCATTGGAACTATAAAAAATATTCCTTCTTATTGGTTCATTACCCTCCACAATGATCCCTTACCTGATGGCATCCTCGATTTGAACCCCAATTTCATGGAGGTCCTTAAAGTTGAATAGCTGGAGGACTATCATTTTTTGTAATAGCCTTTCATGCAGATTTCTAACAATGATACAGACTTGCTCTTTCTTTGGAGGCCTACTTGCCATCATAGCCGCCTTTGCCCTCCATTGAATAACAAACTCTAAAAAACCCTCCTTCAGTTCCTGACGCGTTGTCTCATGATCACGAGTTGTGACCTCGATCTACGTGTTATAGGAATATTGGGCAACGAAGGATTCATCCAACTCCTACCAGCTCTGTTTCACAGTCCTCCAATTTAGCATACCAGACGGCAACTATTTCGAACATTGTTCTGCTGAATAGTGACAACTTCTATACTCGGGTCAAACCCATTGGTCCTAGGATATTAGAAAACAGATGCAAATGCACCATCGGATCTCCAGAGCCATCGAAGCGGTCAATATATGGCATCTTGAACTACTTTGGTAAGGTAACTGTCGATTCGGTGTGCCCATCCTCTATGTCTAGAATAGAGTTGACCCTCGGTGCCTTTTTAAATAGCTTTTCCAGCTTGTTGACTTTGAGCGCAGTTGGATCAACCTCGAATTCGAACGGTGACTCGGTTTGATACACTGGGGCTCTGGAAGTTTGTGTTGGGATGGGTTCTGCTTAGACTGGGAGAACCGAAACACCCTTAATTTTTAGATCTTGAGCAGTGGCAGCATTAGCTATGGTATCGGGCACAGGGATAGTCGTGGTGGGTACATGTGATGTAGAGGTCGCTGCTGGCTACGGTTGCTGTTGCTGTAGGCTAGTTATAACCTCGGCCTAACAGGTCTCGTCATGCTGAAGGGAGTTAACTGTTTGCTCCAGATGGGGTAATAATCCCTCCAAATTTGTCAGAGGCTGAGCCGTGATAGGGCTAGATGTCCGAGATGAGCTGAACGAAGGTAATCTAACAGGAGAATGTCGGAACAGTGGAACTGGTGAACCCTGTCTGGCCCTTATTCGTTTTGCCACTGGCGAAAGTGAAGCAAATGCTGGCTACCTTTGAACTAGGTCCCTGACCTCATAAAGTTTATCGACACAAGTCCAGAGTACTTGGGGGATATCAGAGCCTTCTAAAGCTATGGTTCCAGGACTACCTTGCAAAAGAGAAAACAAATAGCACCTCAGCCCTATTTTACTAGAACATATATGATCACAGCTGAGTGACTGTACTACAAATTGAATTGCCCCAAAATAGATACCAACTTGCAACTGATATGCACATTCCTGTACAATTTCACTGTAAAGCACATACTAGTTAAGTGAGAGAAAAAACACCCCTATGAGGGCGTAAGGCTACCCTGTCCTAGTTTCGTCAAGCACTAGGGTTTACTATTCAAACAAAGTGATTCCACACAATCCTGCATTCCGGTAAGCATTCTGTCCTAGTTTGGAATAGTCTCTATGGCTTTTCGATATGCAACTAGGCCGAATGGTCAAAAAGGATACCTCAGCAAGACTACCTAATATACCTCTCACTCCTAACACTTAAAAGTGAAAGGAGGATCAAATGGTATAGGGGTAGTCCAGATCTAAGGGTTGTGTTTCCATCGTGGCAGAGCCCGCGATCGGTCAACCTTTTGGCAAGCTTTTTAGGAAAGCCTCCGGCAAACCATCTAGGAATGGCAGATGGCAAACACAATGACTTAAACGCACCAGTGCAAATGCAATACAAAGAAATATATAAGTGTAAATAAAATTTCATGTAATGAATTTCAATTCAAGTTCTCTAATTTCCCCAGCAGAGTCACTAGAAACTGTAGCTCGACTTTTTCGCGCCCCTTTTCGGAAGTTTAAAAAAAGCCCTACAGTTCGGACTCTTGCGGTTCTGAATCTAATCTCACAAGTGCAATGTGAAATTGATAAACACCAAAGAGTCCAAATCCGAAAAATCTTTTGCAAAATCGATTTTGAATCAAATTGCCAAAAAAAGACTGCTTTGCCAGATACAGAGTTGCCACCTAAATATTTTGTTTTGGGGAAATTTAAGAAACCTATGACTCGTGCCAAAGGCCACGTGTCCATCATCACCAAGATTGTTTTGGCTTAGGAACTTAGGTACGAGAGGGGAAGGTCATGAATACATTTGAACACCCCTTCTTGCCCGATCAAAGATCGGCCTCTACTAATCATGATATGATTCTTATGTACATTATATGCTCTTGTTTCGGTTTATTAGGCTAGCATTACTATGTGATGCGCACACACATAAGTATAGACTAAAATTGCAAGAATTAGAACGTTTCAATTTCATATTTGTTTTGAAAAATTCTTTGATTTGGCCACTTAACAAAGTGAGCTTAAAGTTTGTGAATTTGCCACCTGACAAAGTGGGCTTAAACGTACATTAATTGAATCATTCCAATTCAAGCAACAAGTCTTCATCCACAGGCACTCAAACAGTTTAACAAGTAAGCACTTAGCTTCATGGCAAGCATGCTAGTCATGGCAGTCACTCACACTCATGCAAGTATGCTAAAGCACTAAAAACTCACCTAGTACTCCAAGCTAAGATAAAACAAAAGAGTTAGAAAAATACATGATTCCTAACTATGCGATATGACTAATACAACACATACAAAGAATGCAATTGATAGGCTTGGCTACTAATATGGCATATGAATCAATTTGATAGCATGCGGTCTAAGCACGCATTCAAAGAAGTATTTAAACTAACAATGTAGTTAGAATGATGAATCGAGCCTCGATGCATGCAATACAAATGGATGCAAACATGGAGAATGCTAATTGAAACATGATGTCCCTAAACTAATCATCATAAGTTAGTAAATAAAAGGGAGAAAGATGTGGGGTTGGAAGACACGAAGGAGAGTCCGAATGACTGAAGCTAAGTAGCTAAGTAAGCTAATTATAACAAATGAATAAACTAGGTAAGCTACTTAACTAATTATTATAGCACTTGAATTAATTAACTAGTTAACAAACTAATTAAATAATTAAATAATTACAACGCATGTGCAATTAATGATTAGACTAAATAACTAACTACTAAGCCTTGGGAAATGAGGGATGTGCATGCGCATGTTCGATTTCCAACCGAAAAGACCACCGTTTTGCTTTCGAATGCCTCTATTTGCACAGTTGAACACCAACACTGCTGCTTACTCTACTCTGCCTTACCAACACTCTGTTGAATTTTGCATCAGTGGCTGGCTGGCCACTGGTAAAGGTTGTTGGCCATCAGCCGGCCATGGTTGAAGGTTGCCGGCCATGGATGGTGGTCTGCCGGCCATGGAAAGTGGCCTGCCGGCCACTGAAGCACATGTTCATCTTGCTGCAACAGAGGACAAATAGAGCATATACAAGGTATTTCAAGCGTTTGTTTACACAATCTACCTCTCTTTTTAATGGGAAAATCAAAGTAGTAGCAAGTTTTGGTTCACAAACCACCAATTCAAGCAATTTCATTGCATGATGGCTTGTGAACCCAAGAGTGCAAGTTCAATAAATGCAAGAAAAAAAGACACAAACCTCCTCCCTTTCATGAAGGATCAAGGGAGGAAGTTGACTTTGGAGACTTGAATCATTTCATCACTAGCAAGTATGAAATGGTTCAAGCTTCCATGTGTTCAATTAACGTCTGACTGAACACAACCAAATTATTATCTTTCTCATTTTTAATTCCAAGTTACTCCATTTTATTTTACCAACCATTCTTTAATTTAATTAAGTCCAATGGTGAATTAAAGTCCTCTAATAGAAAGAGGCCTCAAAATACAAGTTGTTTTGGGTATGAAAGAAGCATCATACCATTGGTAATGAACCCCCTAAGGGATTAAACCATTAAGTATGAAACCTCAATTTCATACTTGGGCAAGCAAGTGAGAAACCACTTTCAAAGCAAAATTAAAAGTGAAGAAAGGAGGGAGGTTGTAGAGATTACTAATGCTGAAATGAAGTATGAAAAGCCAAAAATATGTGCTATCTACTCAAATAAATGATGTCTAAGACCTAAAACATCAAGCTTATGAGGTTTATTACACTAGAAGCGTGCAAAACAAAGTTCAAATGCAAACTACAGCCCAAAACAATGCTAAAGTAGGCTAAAATATGTCCTAAAACATGCTGAAATTGAGCTAAAACAAGCTAGATTAAAATGCTAAAACATGTCACAAACTAGGCTAGTAAGTAAGACATATGAAGGAGAGGCTAACCCCTTCAAATTTGGACTTCAAAACATGATTTTGGCCATTGAAATAGCTCTGAAAATCAGTGTGTAAAATCTTGGAAAAAGATAGTAAAATGGTGGGAAACACAAGGGCAAAGACCTCCAAAACAAGGTACAAAGAAGGGCTATAAACCCCTCAACCTTTAATGGCCTTAAACCCAACCTTCAGCCTAAAAACCACAAAGTTTTGACTGCCTAAAACAATGGAGAAATAGTAGGAATAGAAGCAAATAAAACAAAGTTACAAGCAAAGTTTTATACCTTTGAAGAGAAGAGCAACTCCAAGCAACAAAACCAAGCAAACAACACCCTTTAGAGCTCAAACCAAGCTCAAAGATGATGAGATTTGATTAAGGGTGTATAGACAAAGGTTAAGGAATTGTAGTCAAAAGTGTAGAGAATTTGTATGGAGAGAGGAAAATTTTTGAGTTCAAAATTTTCTAACCTTGCTACAAGAGAGAGGGGGTCCCTTTATATAGAAAACATGAAATTTCCTCAAGGAGATCTAGCCCTACACATGGGTAAAGATGCATGCATCTGTGCAAACAATTGGCATAGCTGGCATAAAATATCTGCAAAATACACTGGTGGCCGACAAGCCACATCAGTGGCCGGTAGCCCAAAAATGATGGCCGGTAGGCTTTAGGGATGGCCAGCAAGCCACCAGAGGTTGTAGGCTGGAAAAACCAAGGCATAGTCCAAAAATGAGACAAAAAGGGTGTAGGGTTTGAAAGGCTCAAAGTTGTGGCGTTTCGCTGAGGATTTTGAGCATTTGGCAAGCAAATAAACTCATCATTGGGTGTGCATACGAGGACGTCCAAGTCATAAGGGCCATCAAAAATGGGGTGTCTACAATGGGCCACGTGGTTTTTCTACAGAGCTTGCGAGTGGAGAAAGAGTGGTGAGGATAAACTGAGCAATCAGATGGATAGTATGGATATGAATAAATTGGTCGACTACTTACAAGCACTATTGACTTCGTCGCTAAGCGAATGGCTTTGAGCTTGGTCAGATGATCATGATGTTCCATGTTTGTTGGCAGACAAATGCTCTTGGAAAGGTTGAAAGCCAACTTGTGGTCCTTTTCAGCAACCACTGAGTCTTTGGTAGATACAATGCGATTTTTATAAGAAATGGATAGTGCCCATATAGGCGGAGATGAAGGACCTGTTCGGCCAGATCGAACAGGCTCTAGGTTCGACAACTCGATCTCAAGGAGCATGATCTCTTCCTCATACACCAAATGTGGTTGTTCAGTCAATGAGGTGCGTGCATGCTTGTGCTGCCGAGACGTGGTTGCCCTAGTGGTTGGAAGGGTGACCACTGCCTCGTGTGGTTGATCGACAGGCTTTAGTTTGGTTTGAACTTCGCCGGAGGTCTGCTCAGTAATAAGAGTTGGCACGACCTTCTTTTTTGCCATTTCTTGTTCTTCAATGAGGAGAATTAGATTAATTTGGGAAAGTAGGGTTCGGCTTGGGTGAAGACTCTAGAAAGAAATCGGTTACTCTGGTCTTCCTCTTACCATTGTAGCGGTAGGTCGGTTGCACGTCGAGAAGTTCGGTTCAATCTCGATGTCGGTAGTGTAGCGCGGCATGGAGTGCGGCTTGATTTGGATATGTGTAGGTTGATTTCAGGTGGTTCAAATCTACATAAGGGACAAAGAACACAAGGGTTAGAATGGTAGTTGTTTTGATGACAAAGAAGATAAAACCGAGTTGTTCTTACTAGCCGTTCCCTTGATCAAGTTGATGTTATAGCCCGGTATCTGGGCTTCGTGGTCTTCAAAATTTCCAGATACCCAGAGAAAATCATCGTCGTTCAGGTCTTTATCAGGTGTACTCTTGAAGATTTTCTCTGGCCCCTTCTTATTCTAAAGTAATAAACCCAACTGCTATCATTCTGACCAAGCAAATATTTGTGAAATAGCTCGGCCAGTCCAAGGTTGAGGCCAAGGTGGTGATTTAGTTTGGCTATGCCGTTTATTATTTTGTATGTGTTGGTGGATAATTGTGTGGGGCATAGTCTAGTTTGCCTAAGGAATTCACAAATTAGGGGTTAGACTGGGAACCTGAGTCCACCCTCTACAATGGACGACAGTGTGAACGAAACAAAGCCCAATCTACCCCAGGGTGTGGTGTCCGGCTCAGCTAATTCAAATTGAACGTCTTCAAGGATGTGGTAATCCCTTCGGAATTCGGCTATAGCGCCGAGCAAACTCACAAAGAACCGGTATTTGCCCATTTTGGGAAGCTTTTGTTTACAAGTATCTGCTCAGCACCTTAGCCTGGCTTTGTAGTGAATGGTGTGTCTGAGTAAACCTAGTCAAGAGTCTACACAGTGAAGAACATAGAATGTCTTATGGTCAGCTAGTGACCAGGCTAAGGCATCAATATAAAATATTTTTTTGTTTGGTCTTGAGAGAAATAATGGTGTATAGCTCGGCTAAAAATTGAGTCAAGGTTTTTACCTGGTCTTGGGAGAGGGCGAGATTTTTATCTCAGTCCATGAAGTGAGCTAGGCTATAGCTCGGTTATGATTAGGCAATGTTTCCTTAGTTTGGGGAGGCACGTCTAAGTGAGCACAAACTTGTTATAGCTCGGTTTCATTGTGAATTATGGATTCAAAGTTTATATGATTCCAGTTACAGATAAGCTGGAGTTCTTCCTAACGTGTGGGGTTTATGGAAAGTTGATTCTAAACTCATTTTTAGCACATAAACAAAAACTATGCATACTCTTGCAAAATAATATAAAGGGTTTATAAAGCTAAGAGAATCAAGCACCTGAAAAAAGTCATATAGAGTGTTTAGATGGAACGTGAAACTTACTAGTTTTTGGATGTAAACATTGAGCAGCAAAACGACGTTCCTGCGGCAGTAGTGAAAGTACCAAAGCTTGAATAGGAGCAGAGGTTTGGAGTTTTCGCTCTCAGAAAGCTGTTTTGGTTTTTGGGTTAGAAGATGAACAATAACAATAGATGTTTGAAAAATAAGGGGATAAATGTGAAATGCAAACAGCGGGACTATTCAGATTTTAGAGTTATGATTGACGGTTGTCACAGTGATAGAGGCAATCGTAAGGTGCCGCGTGTCCAGTAAGCACGTGGTGTCAGCAGCATAGGAGAACGGGCTGTACTACGTCAAAGACTAGGGAAACCGAGGAGCTTTTTAGCTTGGTAGCTGAAGTGCTTCACTTCGGGTGATATTTTAGCGCAACTTGAAGATAGTAATCCCAATCATGCTTCAAAGATGGAATTAAAGGGCAATTAAGAGGGTAATTTAGGAGAAGTGGTTGGGCCGAGCTTTATCGATCTACCTTAAATTTGGGCCGAGCTATGGGCTGGGGTGAGAGCTTTAGATAGCTCGGTCCCAGGTCATCTGGAGACCAAGATAGGCAAAGACGTAGTCAGAGGTCTGACTTGGCTATCTAAAGCTAGGCCTGGAAAGCTAGCCGACGTGTTAGCAAGGAGACAAGCCGAGCTAAGTATAGCTTGGAAGAACACCATCTATGTTATTATTGTATTAAGAGCACGACAGAGAAAAGCTAGCTTGGTTGACTGCTTCGACCGAGCCGAGGTAAAAACCATCTCACTAGGTCAGCAGTGAGCAAGGTTGTAGCTCGGATTTTTCGCGCCCCCTCTCGGAAGCTCAAAAGAATCCCTACAGTTTGGACTTCCACGGTTCTGAATCTAATCTCACAAGTGCAATGTGAAATTGATAAACACCAAACAGTCCAAATCTGGCAAATCGTTTAGAAAATTGATTTTGAATCAATAATGCCAAAATTGGACTGCTTTGCCAGATACAGAGTCGCCATCTAAATATTTTTGAAAAATTTAGGAAACCCATGACTCGTGCCTAAGGCCACGTGCCCGTCATCACCAAAGTTGACTCTGCTTAGAAACTTAGGTACGAGAGGGGAAGGTCATGAATTGAGTATCCCCGTGTAACAAGCCCGCGGGGGGACCTCGCTACAGCTCGGACTCGACTTTCGTCAGTCGCGGTTCTAAGTCTGAACCAAAGAGTCCAAACCCGGCAAAACGTTTTGAGAAAAACTGATTTTTGAAAGAAGTGCCAAACATGGACTGCTTTGCCAGATACAGAGTCGCCACCTAAATATTTTATTTTGGGAAATTTAGGAAACCCTGACTCGGTGCCAAAAGGCCACGTGTCCGTCATCACCAAAGTTGCTTCGGGTCGGAAACTTGGGTACGATTGGGGAAGGTCACTTCGTGAGCACCCCCGCTCACCCGGTCATAGACCGGCCTCTACTAACCATGATATCTGTTTTTGAAAACATTGTATGTTCTTATTCCGGTTATTAGCCTAGGTTATTACGTGATGCGCACAGCATGCAAATATAGACCGGGTTGCCTGAATTGGAACGAAACATTTCATGCTTGTTTTTGAAAATGGTTTGCTACCCGCAGGTAGGCTTTAAAACATTTTGATGATTTATTCCAATTTAAGTAACCCAACCTTCACCCACAGGTATTCAGGCAGATATATCATGTAAGCACATAGCCTCATGGTAAGCATGCTATCATGGCAGTCACTCACACGCATGCAAGGATGCTAAAGCATAAAAACTTACAGAGTACTCCAAGCCAAAACAGAAACTACATTAGAAATCATGCATAAATCCTAAGTATACAGAAATGCCTAATGCAACACATGAAAAAACCCTCGGTTTGCGTGCCCCGTGTGCACGCATTTCGAGCACTTCATTTTTATCCGTCGGCATCTTATGTGAGTGTGGCTGAGGCTCACTCATGTTGGTATAGCCCATATCATGTTTCCATGCCATTGCATCACATTCCGTCATTGCCTCGGTTTGCGTGCCCGTGTGCACGTATTTCGAGGCACTTCATTTTCATCATTCGGCATCCTATGTGAGTGTGGCTGAGGCTCACTCATGTTAGTATAAGTCCATTGTTGCATTTTGCATGCCAATTTAGTCACTTGCATTGCGTATACCATTGCCTCGATTTGCGTTGCCCGTGTGCACGCACTTCAAGGCATCTCATTGTCATAGCATAGTGCATACTAGGTTGTATCTTAGATTGCATTCTGCCATTGCCTCGGTTTGCGTGCCCTGTGCACGCACTTCGAGGCATCTCATTTCATAGCATAGTGCATACTAGGTTGTATCTTAGATTGCATTCTGCCATTTTCTCGGTTTGCGTGCCCGTGTGCACGCATTTCGAGGCATCTCATTTTTATAGCATAGTGCATACTAGGTTGTATCTTAGATTACATTCTGCCATTTTTCTCGGTTTGCGTGCCCGTGTGCACGCATTTCGAGGCATCTCATTTTACAGCATAGTGCATACTAGGTTGTATCTTAGATTGCATTCTGTCATTGTCTCGGTTTGCGTGCCCGTGTGCACGCATTTCGAGGCATCTCATTTCCATAGCATTGTGGTGTTAGGATCGCATCTTAGTTGCATGTCATGCATATTGCATCGTGTCCGGAATAGGAGTTAGCCCGGGCACGGGAAACGAGGTGCATTTCGTACTCCGAGTGACGGAATGTGTCTCAATTCCCAGTCACCGACACTCCGGATTATCCATGATGGAGTTAGGTTTTAGCTGTAGTTTCATGTGCATTCGTCTATATTGAGTTGTGCATTTTCGACTCCTCGGCCATCCTGCCTCGGTATGCGTGATTGGTGGCACGAGGATCGAGGCATCATATATCTGTGCAAATACATTGATATGCCCCTTTCCTGCTCTCTTTGCAGCAAAACGAAGAATCAGCAACTTTTTGGGGCTTGGCACGCATTTCAAGAACAGGTGTAAACAGAGGCTAATTGGGGCATTCCGGTGGATTTTCCGCGCAAGACAACCCGGACATGCATCATCCATCAGAAGCAAGGTAGTCCCTGGCTTGCACGCCAGTTTTATTTGCTTTCTTAGTTAATTCATTAATTAATTTGGATTTTGTAATATTTTGGACTGTAATATTCTTTTATTCGTGACTGTAATATTTGGACTGTATATTTATTCGGACTCTCTGCGCGAGGGCACAACTGTAATAAGTGTGCGTGAGTGTGATGTATGTCTTCCAACCCCACGTCTTTCTCCCTTTTATTTATCCGCTTATGATGGTTAGATTAGGGCATATTTCAATTAGCATACAGTATGACAGCATGTTTGCATCATTCATCTGTATCGCATGCACCGGGCTCGGCGCATCATACTAACTGCATTATACTTTCAATTCTAAATTGAATATATGATAGTTGTAGCATTTCATATACCATCTTAGAATAGCCGAGCCTGCTATAGTTGCATTTTGCATGTGT
>NW_021026989.1:553117-575129 GCF_004153795.1 Camellia sinensis
AATGGCAGAATGCAATCTAAGATACAACCTAGTATGCACTATGCTATGAAAATGAGATGCCTCGAAGTGCGTGCACACGGGCACGCAAACCGAGGCAATGGCAGAATGCAATCTAAGATACAACCTAGTATGCACTATGCTATGAAAATGAGATGCCTCGAAGTGCGTGCACACGGGCACGCAAACCGAGGCAATGGCAGAATGCAATCTAAGATACAACCTAGTATGCACTATGCTATGAAAATGAGATGCCTCGAAGTGCGTGCACACGGGCACGCAAACCGAGGCAATGGCAGAATGCAATCTAAGATACAACCTAGTATGCACTATGCTATGAAAATGAGATGCCTCGAAGTGCGTGCACACGGGCACGCAAACCGAGGCAATGGCAGAATGCAATCTAAGATACAACCTAGTATGCACTATGCTATGAAAATGAGATGCCTCGAAGTGCGTGCACACGGGCACGCAAACCGAGGCAATGGCAGAATGCAATCTAAGATACAACCTAGTATGCACTATGCTATGAAAATGAGATGCCTCGAAGTGCGTGCACACGGGCACGCAAACCGAGGCAATGGCAGAATGCAATCTAAGATACAACCTAGTATGCACTATGCTATGAAAATGAGATGCCTCGAAGTGCGTGCACACGGGCACGCAAACCGAGGCAATGGCAGAATGCAATCTAAGATACAACCTAGTATGCACTATGCTATGAAAATGAGATGCCTCGAAGTGCGTGCACACGGGCACGCAAACCGAGGCAATGGCAGAATGCAATCTAAGATACAACCTAGTATGCACTATGCTATGAAAATGAGATGCCTCGAAGTGCGTGCACACGGGCACGCAAACCGAGGCAATGGCAGAATGCAATCTAAGATACAACCTAGTATGCACTATGCTATGACAATGAGATGCCTTGAAGTGCGTGCACACGGGCACGCAAATCGAGGCAATGGTATACGCAATGCAAGTGACTAAAATGGCATGCAAAATGCAACAATGGACTTATACTAACATGAGTGAGCCTCAGCCACACTCACATAGGATGCCGAATGATGAAAATGAAGTGCCTCGAAATGCGTGCACACGGGCACGCAAACCGAGGCGATGACAAAATATGATGAAATGACATGAAAACATGATATGGGCTTATACCAACATGAGTGAGCCTCAGCCACACTCATATAGGATGCCGATGGATAAAAATGAGGCGCCTCGAAATGCGTGCACACGGACACGCAAATCGAGGAAAATGACTGAATGCGATGCAAATGACATGAAAACATGATATGGGCTTATACCAACATGAGTGAGCCTCAGCCACACTCACATAGGATGCCGACGGATAAAAAATGGAGTGCCTCGAAATGCGTGCACACGGGCACGCAAACCGAGGCAATGACAAAATGCGATGAAATGACATGGAAATGATAGCAATCATTCTAATGGAATCTCAGCAGTAAAATATGGGGGAAAACAGTCCCGAAATGAGGCGAAATGACATGAAATGCATGGAAATGTCCCGAAATATGAAATTAGGCACCCGAAATGGCCTATAGCTATGCCAAACAGGCACAATATGGACATGCAATGCAAAGACAGAAGCTAGACAGTCCCAAAAGATGCACTTTTACAGTTATAAACATGGCCAAACAGCAAGCATAGGTATGGCAAAGATAGCATGCAAGAATAGGGGCCAAGAGAGGGGTAATGAAGCAAGTGATATAAGCAAAACCCAAACTGAAAAATTTCCTTCTACAACACTGAAGAGTGACCAAAAATATGAATATTTACAGTATATGGAAGACCTCAAATCAGTATACAAACATGATAGAAATGTGATGTAAGATAAGGCTCAAAAATGGCTATAACATGAAGTATACAAAATAATCACCAAACAGAAAAAACGTGTTAATGAAACATGAAGTATAGGCCAAAAAAAGGCCAATTTCAGTTCGGACCAAGGTCCAAAAACAGAAGCAAAGGGGGCTTCCAATTTATGCAAAAATGGGGCCAAATAAGGGATATAACTACAAGTGACACATGGAAGCATCAAATGGTGAGGGGCCCTTCAACAATGTTGAAGAGGGGCCCAAAATAAGCACATTCACAGATTACATCATGCTCAAAAACAGATTACTCATGAGCCAAAAATAGCAAGCAAAATTATGACATACAAGAGGATCAATGAAGCAAGTGTATTATGGAGGGCTCAAACAGGGTTGAGCCCTTAATGAAAAGTGAAGATGAGCTCAAAAGAGGGCCACTTTCAGTTAGGGCCGGAGCTTGAAACAAAAAGCAAGTGGGGCTTACAAAATAATATCAAAGAAAAAGGGTCAAAAGGGTAAAAGTATTACTTACCTTGAAGACTCAAACTTTTGTTGCTTCTTGGATGAATTTGCAGCTTCTTTGGCCTTTGAGAAACCTTCCTTGTTGCTGGAAATGAGATGGTGGTGGTAGAGCTTGGTGGTGTAGAAGGAATGATGGTTAGGGACTTAGGGTTTTTGAAGAAAGAGAAGGATGAAGATGGAGTTGTGTATGAAGACTTGAGGAACAATTTTTCTAACCCCAACAAAGGAGGCCACCAGCTGGTTATAAGGGTCCAAAAGGGGGTGAAAGGTGGGGGAAAAGGAGAGAAAAACTCCCCCACAAAATATCCCCCGGATACAGATAATATCTGGGGGATATTGCCCCACAGCTGTAAAGTGCACAGTGCAAGGAACACGGCCGGCCTAGTACTTTTGTTGCAGGTGGCCGGCCGGCCACACCCCCTAGCCGGCCGGCTAGGGGTCAAAAGGTTCAATGAGATTTTCTGGCCGGCCAGCTACCTGTGAGGTACCCCTATGTGTGTACAACACAACCATGTGGTTAAAGGTCCAAGAAAGTGGGTCCAAGGGGTTCAACATTGGCTCGGAAAGAGGGGGTCAAAAGGGTCAAGTTGAATTACTGGCCGTCCATGAAACTTTTAGGGGCCTCTCAGGTGTGTACATCACAGATATGTGGTTCAAAGTTCGAAAAAAAAGGTCCAAGGGGTTAAACATTAGCCCGGATAGAAAGGGGTCAAAAGGGTCAAGTTGACTTAATGGCCGGCCACCAACTTTTAGGGGCCTCTCATGTGTGTAGATCACAGATATGTGGTTGAAAGTTGGCAACATTAGCTCCAAGGTATTTAACATTAGCCCGGAAGTGCGAAAAACGGGCGCCGGGAGGCTCCGGAGGAGAGATAACTGGTTGCTGCAACAATTGCTGGCCTCTCGCCCTTCAGTGACCTTCCTGGTGATAAAACAGAGGTACCTGCCAAAAATGAACGAAAACCGTTGCAAAACGAAAGTTCCGGGGCCAAAACACGCAGTTCGGGGTCCCGAAAATGGGCTGTTAAGCACCAAAAGTGGCGTTCGGCCACGAAGTGGGTTTCTCAGACCCCAGTGTCCCTCAAAAGGGAGTAAATAAGATGCATGCCAAAATTTAGAGCAAACGGATATGGTTAAGCGGTCCCGAACCGAGGCACACGGCCTGACGGCTCCGAAAACCGGGAACCGGACTCCGAAATGGGAAAAATGGCCTACGGCCACCAAATGTAGCCTACGAACATTGAGAGATGGTCTACAGGACCTCTCCCTCCCCTCAGGAAAAGAAACAGAGAAAATCGAGTCTGGTTCGCAAACCGAGAGAAGGCACAGAAGAGGGTTCGGAGGTCCGGAGGCAGGGCTCGCAGCCGCGACTCTGAAACTTCTGAATGAGCACATTATGCAACATCACCGAGCGCTCCATCGGTGATGTCTGAGTCTTAAGGTCGGTCAAAAATGGGGTGTCTACACCCCGCTCGCCCGATCAAAAATCGATCTCTACTAATCATGATATGATTTTTATGTACAATATATGGTCTTGTTCCGATTATTAGGATATCATTACTATGTGATGCGCACAAGCAAGTATAGACTAAAATTGTAAGAATTGGAACAATTCAATTTCATGTTGGTTTTTCGAAAAGGGTTTGAATTTGCCAGCTCAAGTCAGCTTAAAGTTTGCGAATTTGCCATTAGACGTAGTGGGCTTAAAACGTACATTTATTGAATCATTCCAATTCAAACAACAAGACTTCATCCACAGGCATTCAAACAGTTTATTAATTAAGCATTTAGCCTCATGGTAAGCATGCTAGACATGGCAAGCATGCTAGACATGGCAAGCACTGACACCCATGCAAATATGCTAAAGCACTAAAAACTCACTTAGTACTCCAAGCCAAGATAAACCAAAAGAGTTAGAAAAAATGCATGATTTCTAACTATACAAGATGGTTAATGTAACACATGCAATAATGCAACTAAAATAGGCTCGGCTACTTAACATGTTATTTGCAACAATTTGAGAGCATACGTTTTAAACATGTATCCATCGAAGTATTAAAAGGACAATGCAGTTTGCACGCGGAAGGAGAAAAAGGATTGTGTGAACACCGGGTGCACCCGGATGTTTTTAATCGAAGGGTGGTGTGAACACCGGGAGCACCCGAATGTTTTTAACCGAAGGGTGGTGTGAACACTGGGCGCATCCAAATGTTTTTAACCGAATGGTGGTGTGAACACCGGGCGCACCCAAATGTTTTTAAATGAAGGGTGGTGTGAACACCAGGTGCATCCAAATGTTTTTAATCGAAGGGTGGTGTGAACAATGGGCGTACCCGAATGTTTTTAACCGAGGGGTGATGTGAACACCGAGCGCACCCCAATGTTTTTAACCGAAGGGTGGTGTGAACACCGGGCGCACTAGAATGTTTTTAACCGAAGGGTGGTGTGAACACCGGGTGTACCCGAATGTTTTTAACCGAATGTCTTTACACTCCATAGAGATGCAGAGTGGTTTGTTATGGTTTGAGCCCTCAGGCGGCATCTCCTTATCAGTAAAGGTCAACGTTGGGGAATCTCCTCCCGGAAAAACCAACCCTACCAGCTGCTCAGGCGTGGTATCGATCGAAAGTTTAGCCCTATCCATTGGAGAGAGGACAGCTTATCTATGAACTCTTGAAGCCATAAGCAGTCCCCAGATGGAGATGTTTGCTTTTATCTTCTTAAGCTGTTTCAAAACAGCATCCTCTTCGAGTAACTTTTCTTTCTGCTTCTTCGCCTGCGTGTCCTTTCCAGACGCCTCTGGTTGATCTAGGTGTGGGGGCTTGAAATACCGCCCACTCCTGGTCATGTGGTCCACCTCTCCAATATACCAGGTATCATTCGGTTGATTGTTTCCCCAATCTTCATCTGTGTGGGCAAGACATAGGTCGTTATCTTCCCACCACATGCCATCAGCCATCGACAAGCAGCTATCCGGTTCTGTTACAACTGTTCCTGTGCACACAACACATTCCATTCCCATGCCCACAGCATATTCTGTCCCCACAGGGGCTTTGGCCTTTCTAGCCCTCTCCAGATCTTCGATCTTTTCCTACTCAAACTGTTTCGATGCAGCCTGCTGCTCAGCATCTTCTGTACTCAAACTGTTTTGATCCTGAGCAAAATTCTTATCACCGGTGCTCTTCGACGGTCCATTATGATTCCCAGCCATTCTAGCCACTATTGTTGTCCCTGTTTCTAACGGTCCTTGCTCTGACTGATGTACCTCAACAACATTCGGCTCGTCATTGAGCCATCCGGTAGCTTCTGTTGACCCTTCCAGAATGAACCAGTTGATAGTCACGTCCCCTGAATCCTGTTCTTCAAAGAATTGCAGATTTGTAATGTCTTCTTCTAGTTTCGCTAGGTCATCTAGCCCCTGATTAGGTCCATCCTCTTGAACTACACAGATCTTTGCCCCGACCAGGAGCTCTACCTTTAGTCTAGACTGATCCGTTGAAGTAATATAACCGCTCGGGTTGTACACAAAATTCGTAGACCTCTCAGGCTCTGACTGATCATTCCTGTTTGCCTCAACAGTCAACCCAATTCTATCTTCGATAGTCACCACCACGAGTGCAGATTGGGTTTGGGAGATATCCAACATGCACAAGTCCGTGCTGTCGGGAATGAATACCTCTAGCTTGGGTAGGTGAGAAGGGGTAATATATATGCTCGGGTCATATGGGATGACCGATGTTTGGATGAGGTTGATGCGTTTGGGAGTTGGAGCTTGGTTATGTAGTGGGAGAGGGTTAGTTGTGACGTTTGGCTTCTCCGAGGGCATAATCACCCGATTGTCTTTGAGATCCTGAATCTTATGACGTAATCGAAAGCACTGGTCGGTTTTGTGACCATGATGTTGGTGATAGGCGCAGTACTTCGCCGAGTTATGGGTAGGAGGAAGTTTTTTTGGCAATGGCCGCAGCTCTAGGGGCTTCAAGTGCCCTTTCTTGATCAAAACCCCCAAAGCCTTGGACAAGGACATGTATAGTGGGGTGAAGGTTCTTTGACCACTGGGCGCATATCTGGTTATTTACGAGCTACTTCTGGACATACCAGTAAAGGGTGTAACTGCAAGGGTTTTGGGAGGGGTGGTGGTGACCATTCCCATATCTGAAGATCTTGCAACTGCTGCACTGCTTGTGCCTGCATTCGTACTACGGTTGAATGCCTTCCTTGGCTGCTCTTTTTGATAGTCAATCAGACCTTGTTTCATTGCGTCCTCGATCTACACCCCAATCTCATGTAGATCTGCAAAGGTGGGTAGGGGGAGAACGATCATCTTTTGTATGAGCTTGGGCTGGAGGTTGCGCACAACCATCCGAATCTTATCTTTATCAACGGGCTTGATGGTCATCATCGAGGCTTTAGCCCTCCAGCGGGTCACAAAATCAGAGAAGCTCTCCTTTGGCTCTTGCCTGGTGGTCTCGAGATCACAAGTTGTAATCTCGATCTGAGTGTTATAGGAGTATTGAGCTATGAAGGCCTCAGCCATCTCCACCCAACTTTTCTTAACGGAGTCCCCTAGTTTTGCGTACCAAATGGCCGCTACACCCGACAGGGTCCGGCCAAACAGAGAAAGCTTCTGCAATCTGGAAAGGCCCATCGGCCTTAGGATATCTGCAAACAGTCGTAGGTGCACCATAGGATCTCCAGACCCGTCAAAACGGTCGATGTGCGGCATTTTAAATTGGTCCGGCAGAGTCACGGCCGAGTCGCTATATCCATCCTCTATATCCGGAATGGATTTCACACCTTGAGACTTCCTGAAAAGCTTTTCTAGCTTGCTCAGTTTCAGCGATGTTGGATCCACTTCAAACTCAAACGGTGAATCAACTAGATTGGTGGGCGCTTTAGATAGCTGGGATAGGATTGGGGGCGGAGCTGGCCCCGTTGGAACGTCCGTATGTTCCTGGGCATTGGGTGTCTCCTCGAGTATTGGAACTCTTGGTGGGGGAGGGGGTGTGTGCGAAGCAGAAGCTCCGGTTTGCTGTTGTAGCCTGGCAATTAACTCTGTCTGTTGGATCACTACTTCTGCTTGACATGCAGATACTTCTACCTGACGGGCAGCATCTTGCTGCATAGCTTGCATACTCTCCTAGAGGTGACGCATCATCTCTTCCATACCTGCCATACTGTGCTGGTCTATCTGAACAATCAGTATATTTGCCTCTGCAGTAGGAACTGAGACCTCAGCCTGACTATTCAAGGACCACTGATCTAGCGACCTCTGTACTGATACACTGCGCCTTTTTGACCTCCGCCTAGTAACCGGTGGTAAGGAAAGAAACACTGCTTGTCCGTCTATCAGATCCCTGGATCGATTAAGTCTTCGACCTCTAACCCAGAGTGCTCGGGGAATATCTGCGTAGTCGGATGCAATTGTGCTAAACTACCTTGCAAAATGATAAATAAAGCATAATAAGGAAACAAACAATCCCAAAGTGCAGTGTGCCATGTTATGAACTAGATAAATTAAAGACAACACACAGTTGGCCAGACAACACAGTCGTTATTTGTAAGCTGAACACACTGTTCTCAAACACTGATTGCTATTGCCCAAATTGCTGTGCCAAAACTGATGTCCTCGGATAAAACTGATTCCCAAACACTGATGCCCTCAGGCCTGATATCCAGACTTGCAAACTAATACATGCATTCCTATAGAGGCACACTCTAAAAGCACGTAGCAAGTAAATGAGAGCTAAAACACCCCTATTGTAGGGTAGGGTTTTCCTGTCCTAGTTTCATCAAGAACTAGGGTTTCACTACGCACGCAGCGGTTTCAAACAACCTATAATTGGGTAAGCAACCTGTCCTAGTTTGGAATAGTCACTATGGATTCCGATATCCACTAGGTCGAATGGTCAAAAGGGTGCCCCGGTAACAACCGAGGTTTGTGTTCACATCGTGGCAGAGCCTGTAACTGGTCTGCCTTATGGCATGCAGCCTCAGGTAGATCGTTCAGGAATTGTAGACGGTGAACGCGGTGACTTAGACGCACCAATACAAATGCAATACAAAGAAACACATAAGTGTAGTCAAAACAAGATATCATGAGTTTGAGTCAGGTTCTCTAAGTCCCCAGCAGAGTCGCCAGAAATTGTAGACGCGCTCCCGGGAACTCTCTGATATCCGTGCTCGCGAGGGTGCAAAATCTCATTTTGTTCTGAGCTACTATAGTTTGGACTCAATGTCACGGTTATGAATCTAATCTTACTATGTGCGATGTAAGACCGATAAATCACCACAGAGTCCAAATCCGGCAAATCGTTTTGGAAAATTGATTTTTATAAAGAAGTGCCAAACATGGACTGCTTTGCCAGATACAGAGTTGCCACCTAAATATTTTATTTTGGGAGAATTTAGGAAACCCTAACTCGAGCACCCCCGCTTGCCCGATCAAAGATCGGCCCGTACTAAGCATGATATTTTGTTTTTGAAAACACATGCGCTCTTATTCCGGTTAATAGCTAATCTTACTATGTGATGTGCACAGCAAACAAGTATAGACTAGATCGCCTAATTTGGAACAAAACATCGCATATCCGTTTGTTTGGAAAACGGTTTAAAGTTCACTACTCGAAAGTAGGCTAAAACGAGGATTTGATGAATTACTCCAATTCAAGTAATCCAACCTTCACCCATAGGCATTCAGGCAGTTATATCAAATAAGCAGTTAGCCTCATGGCAAGCATGCTGATATGGCAACATTAACACACATGCAATATGCTAAAGCGTAAACACTCACAGTGTACTCCGAGCCAAAACAAAGAACTAGTTAGAAATCATGCATGATCCTAGTTCATGTTAAGGTGGCTAATGCAACACATGCGAGAATGCATTTAAGATAGGCTCGGCTATCCTAAGATGTCATGTGAAATGCAACTTGATAACATGCTGTTGAACACATATTCAAGTAAATGTATTGAAATACAATGCAGTTAGTATGATGCGCCGAGCCCGGTGCATGCAATACAGATGAATGGATGCACGCATGCAAGCATAAGGTATGCTAAACGAAATATGCCCTAAGACTAACCATCGTAAGCGGTTAAGTAAAAGGGAGAAAGAAATGGGGATTGGAAGACATGCATCACACACACGCACGCTTATTACAACAATTGGCCCTCTCGACAGAGGGACCGAATAAGAAGCTAACTAGCTAATCTAAGCTAATTAAACTAATTATTACACAACAAATTAATTAACTAGTCCTAGTTAACTAATTATTACAAAACGAATTGAAATAGCTAATGCATTAACTATTAAAGGTACAAACCAAAGCATAAACTAGCTAAGCACATTAGCTAAATAAAGCAGTAAATCAGGAGCCTCAGAGGGAGAGGAATGCATGCAAGCCCGGTCGCCTCGTTTGGAAATCCAATGCGATGCCCTGATTTGCCTCTGTTTTCAATTGTCCTCAGAACACTGCACCAAGCTCCAGAAAGCTTAAACTTCATCTTGGGAGACCTTTGGGAGGCTGGCCGACCACTTTTGGTCTCTTCAACCACCTTTCGACCACTTTTCTTGTAGAAAGCTAGAAAAAGTGGTTGGCCAGCTAGTTTTTCTGGCTGGCCGACCAGTTGTTGCTACTGAATTCCAGTTTTCTGCAACAGAGAGCAAGAAAGGGCATGACAATGTATTTGCAAGATATGTGTGCACAACCACCCTCCCTATCATGTCATGAACTCAAGGGAAGGTTCTCGACCCTCAGTCCACCAATCATGCATTTCAATGCATGATGGCCAAGAGGCGAAGTTGCACAATTCAATATGAAATGAATGCACAAGTAAACACATAAAGCCTAAAATCTATCATGTATGATCATGAGCGTCGGCGACCGGGAATTAAGGCACGTTTCATCACTTTAAGTATGAAACGTCCCTCTTTTCCCATGTTTGGACTAACACCTATTCCAAACAACAATGCAACAAGTAACATGGCAAATATGCAATGTAACTTAAACATGCAAACATGCAACTACGGGGCATACACAATGCAATGTGATGTGATTAACTTAACAAAACTAATGACATGCAAACAATGCTAATGCATGCATGCACAATGCAATGCTACAAGGGCAAATTAGCAATGTTAGGGCCATGCATACACAATGCAAGGAACAACTTGGCATACACAATGCAAATAACCACATAGCATGCACAATGCAATGTAAGATGGCATACTTAATGCAATGATTAATATGGCATACTCAATGCAATATACATGGCATAATCAATGGACTTAAACCAAAAGGGGTTGTGACGACCCAGAATTTTTCCCTCCGCTCGAGCGGAAGAGTTAACGCTCGAGCGGACTTTTGGGGTTCCAGTAATTGTGCAGACGACTTGAGATTCTGGGAGTTGTGATTTCCCGCTCGAGCGGGGGAGTAGACGCTCGAGTGGATTGCCTTGTTGGTTTGCACGCTCGAGCGCAAGGTTGGGCGCTCGAGCGGGTCATCTGGTTAAGTTTGCTTCTGAGGCATGTGGGCTCATTTTGATGTTCTTCTTCGTGTATTTGGAATGTTTTTACCTTATTTTGGGATATTGATTGGGATGATAATATGATGGTAAAGTAAGATTGGACCAAAAACTTTAATTTGAATAATTCGTTTACGACCAACCTTCACTCATTTGCCCTTTTATTTTTCCACACTTTGAATTTAGATGTGAGGTTAGAACCATTGGAAAGCTTATTTCCGGGGCTTCAATTTGGACACAAGAACGACCTAAAACGGAGTCCGGATGGGAGAGTTACGCATGTTTGAAGTTTCAGAATCTGTGCTGGGAGCAGGTCCGCTCGAGCGGGAATAGGGACGCTCGAGCGGAAATAGCGGGTACAGCAGCTTAAAATCGGGATTTTGAGATCATTTCTTATGTTTTCCTTTCCTCTCTTGATCCCTCTTGCCCTAAGTCCGAAAACCCTAGGGTTTTGATCCCCAAATACCTCAATTTCCCTTAGGTTTGAGCAAGATCTTCCACCAAGAAGTGAAGAAGGCAAGAAGATGAACATTTTCAACCGATTGGAATTTCGAGATTTCGGTGGATTATTCTCAAAGCTTTGCTCCTTGCTTGGTTCTTGAGGTAGGGGTCCTTGTTCTCTTACAATACTTGTATTCATGGATGGATTTGTGGTGTTTTGAGTATATAAATACAAAATCTACGGTTTTGAGCATTTTGTGTTAACTTGAGATTTGGGGTTTTATGGTTTGTGATGTTGGGAGTTAATTGTTGGGTTTAAATGATGGATTGTGAATCCTAGGTGTAGAATTATTGGGAAAATTGGAATTAAAAGTGGTGATTTAAGAAGTTTGAATTTTTGCTAAAAATCATCATTTTCCTTGAAACCCTAGGTTGATTAATGATGAAAACCAATGAATTGGTCCAAATTGAAAGTAGAGTAATGAAATTGAGATATTGAATTAGATGTGTTCAAGTTTAATTGGAATTTGGAAATGTTTGGAAATTATGTTTAAAATTTGCGAATGAACTTTGTTATAAATGTTGGAATTCATGCTATAATGTAAAGGAAAAATTAGAGAAATAATCTATTAAGGATATGAATGACATAAACTCGATTTTGGAATGTTAAAATGAGATTCAAGGGTTTATTTTGAATTATGTTGTTGTGATCCTGGCATGATAGTGGTAGCTCAATGGAATAGATTTTTGTTTATCAGGTGCTTCCGTTCAGGCCCCATAGGTTATATTTATCAGGTTCTATGTCCATTTTTTTGAGGTGGTCATGCCCAAACTTTTAGGGGCGGGTTTGGGGCGTGAAAAGAAAGCCTTTGAAACCCTTATAGGGTTTCATCACTTCCTCCTCCGTTGTTCCTACCAGTTTTACACCAAAATTGAGTTACCAAAAATAACTCTACAATACTTCAATGTGCACATGTACGGACCACAAGTACACGTGCAACGATGGTGCGCACATACAAATAATGTGTGGACTCACACCTAATGTGCGCATGTGTATTTTTCCTTGGTAAACGTGCCATGCATTGCATGCACAAGTACGTTGCCCTATGGTAACAGTTACCATTAGGACTATGTTAATTACAAGGCAAGGCAACTATGTTAACATATAAGAATGATTAAACAAAGGTGTATGCTATTGATAAGAGAGCACGTAAAATAAGTAATTTACCCAAAAGAATTTATGTTCATTCTTGAAGAATGGATTCTGAGTAAATATAAGAATAGCTACATGTATCCAGATGAATTGAAGTTAATTTGTCATGTTGCTTATGAATTGGAAGTGATCCAGAATCTACGATATAAGTGCAAAGTTTAGCATCATTATGTGACCCTCATGAGAATGTGAATTAGTCTCCCATTGTTAAGCGTACGATAATGACACGACACAACAAGAAATGCTCTAGTTATGATATGTTCCGTTTGAATTAATGAATGATGTTGAAGTATGTTTCAGGCATGTTTCCAGTATGTTACAAGTTCAAGTATGTTCAGGTATGTTTCAAGTATATGTTACAAGTTTAAGTCTGTCACAAGTTTATGTATGTTACAAGTTTATACTGTTACAAGTTGATGTATGTTACGAGTTTATATTGTTACAAGTTGATGTATGTTACAAGTTGATGTATGTTACAAGTTTATGTTGTTACAAGTTATGTATGCTACAAGTTCTTTGTTTCAAGGGCTTATAGCCATATGTTTCAAGGGCCTTAGCGCCGCAAGTTTCAAGGGCTTATAGCCATATGTTTCAAGGGCCTTAGTGCCACAAGTTTCAAGGGCTTATAGCCACCATGTTTCAAGGGCCTTAGTGCCATATGTCACAAGGGCTTTATGCCATATGTTTCAAGGGCCTTAGTGCCACAAGTTTCAAGAGTTTGTAGCCACCATGTTTATGTTGCAAGATTGAACTTAAGGCTGTTCTGTATATATATACTTCTAGGCCAAGAGGTTGTTCTGTTATTTATATATATATGCATTTCTGGGCCTATGGCCATTTCGTATCTGCAGACCTACGGAAGTTCCGTACATACTAGGTTTAAAACTACTCTGTTAAGAAAACTGAATTCATGGCTGTTTTGAAGTGATTATGGAATGAAGTTAATCATATGTCTCTGCAGTCTTATGCCTTGCTATTCAGGTTACACTTTACATTATTTATGTACTATTATTCATTGAGTTTCACTCATTCTATATTTTGTCTGTTTCTGTAGGTGATCAACTGGGAAGCCAGTCCTAACCCTTAACGCTCGTCTCTCTCTCGTCAACCTCGATGTGTCCAGGCACTAACCGAAGCCCGTGTATTTGTTATTGAGTTTTTGGGGTTATGCTTCGGTTGTCCTTCATTAACATGCTTTGTTATATGCCCAATTATGGGCGGAGTCGATGTATGTGTATGTATGTTTTCTGTATATTATTTACTTTTATGATGTTGTGATCCTGGCATGATAGTGGTAGCTCAATGGAATAGATTTTTGTTTATCAGGTGCTTCCGTTCAGGCCCCATAGGTTATATTTATCAGGTTCTATGTCCATTTTTTTGAGGTGGTCATGCCCAAACTTTTAGGGACGGGTTGGGCGTGACAGGGGTAGACCTCAGTCATGCCCAAATCAGTGGCCATTGGTGATGAAATTAAGGTACATGGAGCATATACAAGCATGCACATTGCAATGGCCTATCAAAGAGGCCTAAGAGCACAACTCTCAAGAGTGCTCAAAGAGTGACAAAAGTGGAAGTGTAGCAACACTAAGTGCACTGAAACTAGACAAGAAATGATGCCAAATCACTTGAACAAAGCAAGTGAAGCATGTAAGAATCCTAAAACATGAAAGCTAACAAGGAGGATTACTCCAAGGACATGCAATACATGGCACAAATGCATGAACTAAGCATGGACAGAGCTTAAGTAGGTCTTAACAAAGACCAAAACATGCTGAGATGAGGGCCCAAAGACCTAGGCATGCAAGCATACACACTAGGCTACAAGCTAGGCAACAAATGCACAACACTCAAAGGCACTTAAAGCATGAAAGAAATAAGAACATGGCAGTCCTATATGCTCTGAAATGTCATGTTAAGTGATGCCAAATCATGTACACAACACAAATGAAACATGCCATGATGCTCAAAGCTTGAAGCAAGCAAGAGCACTTGTACTATAGCTATACAAAACATGAAGCATATGGCTAAGGCAACCCAGAACAGTCCTAGAACATGTTAAAATCAGTCTAAAACATGCATGGAAGGAAGCCAAAACATGCTGGCATGAGGGGCATAAGGCATGATGTATACAAGGCAAATAAGGTGGATTACACTACACCTATTAGGACCTAGCATGGGATGACTTAAGCAACAAAAATCAGAGTTATATCATGGCAAGATAACCCCAAAAACACATTGAAATGATGGCTCGCAAGCTAAGGCATGAAGGCATACGCAATGATTTATGTTAAGGCATAAAGGGGCAAACCCTCCAACGCATTGAATGAGCAAGGGCATGAAACATGGACTGAAATCACATAATAAATGATGCCAAATCATTCAAATAGTCCAAGTAATGCATGTTAGAGGACTCAATGCACAAAGCCATCAAGCTAGATTAAACTATGGCTATACAAAGCAAGTCATGCATGGCCAAAACAACCAAAATTAGACCTTGAGCATGCTAAAATATGGACAAAAGCTTCTTTAAGTTAAGCCAAAAGTATGCTAAAATGACATGTTAAAGCATGATGCATGTTAGGCTAATTCATGGAAATGCACTACAAGTGCATGGAGCAAGCAAGAGGTCCCCAAACCAAACCCTAACAGAGGTATGACATGGCAAAACATCACCAAAAACATGCTAAAATTAACTCAACGAAAGCTAGAAATATATGCTACTTCATGAAGCATACAAGACTAGTTTGTGTGATTTACACTACAAGTGTATAAACCATGCATGGAGTGGCCAAAGCATGTAAAAACAGTGACATGCCTCAGCAAAATAACCAAAAATACTAGCTAAGATATGGCCAACATAAGTTCAACAAGGATGCTCAAACATGAGGCATATGAAGCAAGTAAACAAGACACAAGGAGAGGGGATGACCCTCTCCTATATAGGACTTCAAAACCACATTTCCACCACTGAAAATCCTTTGGATTTCAATGGTAGAAAGGTCATACAAGGGCTACAACAAGAGCCTAAAGGGATGGCTCAAAACAAGGCCTAACAAGGTCTAAGAGGGGGTAGATCACCCCCAACGAAAAAGTGACCTTAAACAAACTTTTTAAGCTTGCAAAAACAGAACTTTTCCCAGTTAATAACTAAGCTCAAAATAGTATGCAAATAAGGCTAAAAGCTTAAGCAAGAATGGGGGATTTAAGGGTTAAAGACTCACCCTTGATGACCCTCTTCAAGGCTGGAACTCTAGTAGGTTTTTCAAGCTCAAACCAACCCAAGAACACCAAAGAAAACCTCCAAAGGCCTCAGCAACAAAGGTATGGTGTTTTAGTGTGTGTTTGTGCACAAAAGTATGATGAAATGACACTTTTAAGGCACAAAATGAAGAACAAGAGTAAGATAGATACAACTATGTAAGTATAACTCTCAAAGCACAAAATTCTGAACCTAGAGGAGGGAGGAGGAGCCTCCCTCTCATAGAGAACAAAAGGAAAAGCTTCTCCAAGAAGCTAAGGCTCAAACTAATCCCTCCATTGCCAGCTGGAGGAAAATATTCCCAAAAAGGTGACAAAATGTGGCCGACCACTTTAAGTGGTCTCCCAAAAACAAAATTGGTCGGCCATTGTGGGAGAAAGTCCAGAGGATGAAAACAAGCAAATGGTGTGGTGGCCGACCATTTTTGATGGTCCAAAGATCAGGGAGACCAGCTGTCAGACCAGAGAACTGGCTGGCAGGAGGAAAAGTGGTCTCCAAGGGGAAATACTGGTCTCCCACCCTTGTACCACCTTCCAAACAAGGAAAACAAGGTTTGTACCAAAAACAAACCAAAATGGATGCAAGACGAAAGTTCGGGAGGCAAAGCGCACAGTCGGAAGCCTCGAAAACTAGCCGTCGAGAACCAAAAGTGGTTTACGGCCACAAAAGTGGTCTCCCAAACCACAGTGACCCTCTAGGCCAAGGAAACAAGGTGTGGTCCAAAAACCACACCAAATAGAGAACGTTAAGCGGTCCCGAGACAAGGCACGTGGCCGAAGGCTCCGAAAACGGGAAACTAGTCTCCAAATGGGAAAAGTGGCCTACGACCACAAAGAGATGGTCTACCAGACCACTCCCTCCCTCCAGGGAAGAGAAACTAGGCCTGATCGGCAAATCGAGCCGAAGAACAAAGAGTTCAGAGGCCCAGATTCAAGGCTCTCAACCAAAACTTCGAAACCTCGAAACAAGCATAACATGCACTATCACCGAGTGCTCGATCGATGACGTATGAGTCTTAAGGTCGGTCAAAAATGGGGTGTCTACAGCATGTTCTATGCGAAACAAAGAATCGAGATACAATGTTAATGGCATGTTCTATGCGAAACTAAAAAAGAAGCATATTCTATGCGTGTTTCAAGAGCGGAAGCATGTTCAATGCATGATCCATGATGGAAGCATGTTCTATGCATAATTCATGACGGAAGCATGTTCTATGCAAAGAATAAAAATGCACATTCATGCAACAACGTGAAATACATATACATGCAACAACATGAAATGCATATTCTATACACAAATGGAGAAATGCATATTCATGCACCAAAAATAAATACATATTCCACGCTAGGTACAAAAGCATAAAAAAACAAATCCAATAGCAAACTTCCGATTTACCTCCCGGAAGAGTTGCCATATGTTTAAAGGATCCACGTCGTTCACGTTGACAAGTGATGAACATCGTGCACCGAAAAACACAGTTTAAAGCTTTCGTAGAGACAGCTTGAACCAAATAGTAAATTGCCCTTACACTTCTTGGAAACCAAGGACACAAAACAACATCAGGACCACAGGGGAGGCCATACGACACCTGCTGGCCACAAGGGGAGGCTACCGGCAAGGTACCGGCCACTGGTGAGCCTTGCCGACCACCAATGGGCCTTGCTGGCCACCTGCCAGCCATCGATGGCAGTGCGGGCGCAAATGGGACTTTTCAACTCGGGTCTTTAAATATGAGCCACTAGGGTTCATTTCCTCACTTCTCTAGGGCCAAAATCTTCCTCCCTCTTTCTCTAGACACTCATTCTCTCTAGATTTGCGCTTTCGACGCGTTTTCCAACACCCCACGCAAAGTTGATTCGCTAAACACTCTTTGTTTCTTTCACTTTGAACCGATTGAAATTTGATTTCGGCGCTTCTTTTCTCATTTCCACCATTCTAGGCTTGTTCCCCTCGAGTTTCTCTCGAGTTCTGTGCACTTTTCTCGACTTTGACTTTTTCTTTCATTTTCTCTCTCCTAGGGTTGATGTTTTTCAAGTTTACCCTCTGTAGATGTCCCCGAATGTCCCAGAAGGGAATCCCGTTTTGTCCATTGGGCTTACTACTATTCAGGACTCAATGTCACGGTCTTGTATCTAATCTTGCAGAGTGCAATGCAAGACCGATGAATCATCAAAGAGTCCAAATCCAGCAAATTTTTTTGAAAAACTGATTTTTAGAAAGAAGTGCCAAACATGGACTGCTTTTCCAGATACAGAGTCGCCACCTAAATAATTTATTTTGGGGGAATTTAGGAAACCCTGACTCGTGCCTAAGGCCACGTGTCCGTCATCACCAAAGTTGCCTCGGCTCGGGAACTTGGGTACAATCGGGGAAGGTCAACTATGAGCACCCCCGCTCGCCCGATCAAAGATCGGCCACTACTAAACATGATATCTTGTTTTTGAAAACACATGTGTTCTTATTCCGGTTAATTAGCTAGAATTACTATGTGATGCACACAGCAAAACAAGTATAGACCAGATTGCCTAATTTGGAACAAAGCATTGCATATCCGTTTGTTCGGAAAAATGGTTTGAGTTTTGCTACTCGCAAGTATGCTAAAATACGGATTTCAATGAATTGTCCCAATTCAAGCAATCCAACCTTCACCCACAGGCATTCAGGAAGTTACATCACATACGCAAATAGCCTCATGGTAAGCACACTGTCATGGCAACACTCACACACATGCAAGGATGCTAAAGCGTAAATGCTTGCCTAGTACTCCAAGCCAAAACAGAAACTAGTTAGTAATCAAATGCATGATCCTAGTTCATGTTAAGATGGCTAATGCAACACATGCAAAATGCAACTACAAATAGGCTCGGCTACCGTAAGAATGGCATGTGAAATGCGACAACTCGATGCACGTGTTCAAGTTGGAATTGAAACATAATGCAGTTAGCATGATGCGCCGAGCCCGGTGCATGCAAAACAGATGAATGATGCGAACATGAGAGCATAAGTATGCTAATTGAAACATGTCCTAAAGTAACCATCAAAAGCTACTAAATAAAAGGGAGAAAGACTTGGGGTTGGAAGATATTCACACACACGCACGCTTATTACACAATTTGCCCTCTCTCGGAGGGACCGAAAGAATAATACAAATTAACTAACTAACAAGCTAATTAATTATTACACAACACTTAACTAATTAAATGAATTAATTAAGCTAAGAAAGCAGTAAAGAGGCCTCGGGAAGAGGGATGAATGCATGCATGCTCGGTTTCGCTCGGAAATCCATCGCCATACTCAAGCTGCCTCTGTTTACACTGCTCTGCACTTCTGAAAATTGCACAAGTCTCCAGAATGTTTCTGAACCACCTTCTGAGCACTGTGGAAGGTTACCGGCCATGGGAAACTGGTCATCGACCATGTGTGAAGTTCTCGGCCAACAATGCATAGCCGGCCGGCACTGAATGTGGTCAGTTGGCCAACTCTTCTTGCAGAATCCTGTTTTGCAGCAGCAGAGGGCGAACAGAGCATGGCAATGCATTTTCAAAGCAATGTGTGCACGACCACCCTCCTTATCATGTTATGAACTCAAGGGAGGATGGTCCTCGAACCTCGGGTCACCAATCATGCATTTCCATGCATGATGGCCTAAGAGTCAAGTGTGCAACTCAATATGGAACAAAATGCACAAAACACATAAAGGGCACCAACTTCTATCATGATTGATTAAGAGGCAAGAAATGCACACACAATGCAATGCAACCTAGGCAAGCAAGCAAGCATGCAAATAACTCAGGTGTGCAACAAATCTAATGCAACATGAGCATGTTAACATGCAATATTCAATAGGCATACAACCTAAACATGTGGACATCTATAGAATGCAACAACATGAAAAATGAAACAAGCATGCAACAACATGGTATGATGGACTTACACTAACATGGGTAGCTCTCAAGCATGCCAAAATCAGTGGCCAGTAGTGTTGAAATGATGAAATCAAAGCAACAAGACATACACAAGCATGCACAATACAAAGGCTCCAAGCCAAGGGCACAAGATACAACTCTCCAAGAGCATGGCAAGGATGAAACATGAGGCACAATGGCATACACTTCAGCTCTGAAATAGCATACAAAATGACTCTGAAATGATGCAACAACTCATGCAATGCATGTTGATAGGCTCAAGTACCGAAACTAGTGAAGCACATTACACTAGAGGTATGCAAAGCAATGCTCAAATGATGAAACCAACCCCAAACAGACCTGATGCATGCCAAAATCAGTGGCAAAATGTGTTGGGATGGTGGCTCGGAATGCATTCAAATGAAGCTCATGCAATGGTCGGTAAATGAGGCATACAAGCACAACTCTCAATAGTACGTAAAGCATGGAAAACATGGGAGTATGGCACAAGTATAAGCTCTGAAATATCATACCCAATGATGCCAAAACATGTAAATAGCTCAAGTCAAGCATGCAAGGGACCTCGAAACTCAAAGCTATGCAAGGCTATTACACAACAAGTATGCATGGAAGCATTTTTTGACCATGAGGCCACAAAACAGAGCTTAGGAAGCCTAAATCATGAACAAAATCAGTTTAAGACATGGCCAAAAAGTGCTAGAATCATAGGCTAAAATGGCATGCAATACAGGCTAGTGAAGGGGGTTTACACTACAAGTACATGAGGCAATCAAGAGGCCACCAAACCAACAAAATTTAGAGGTATGACATGTCAAATCAAGCCCAAAAACCCACTGCAACATGATCCATGCATGCAAGAATGATAGGCTCCTTTGATAGGCTATAAAGAGGGTTGTTCTACACATGCAAGATGGACACTTAAAATGGAAAAAAGGGCTCTGGACAGAGCCTATGCAGGTCTTAAAACTCACTAAAAATAGCTTGAAATATGCTCAAGAAGTGTGCAAATAGGGGTTCCTTTGTATGGCCAAAAATGCCAACAAACAAGACAACAAGGAGATGGTCACCCCTCTCCTTCTTAGGACCTCAAAACACTATCCCCACCACTGAAATCCCGGATTTCAATGGTGAGAAGGCCAATACAAGGTGGTCCCGAAGCTCACAAAAAAGACACAAAAAAGAGGCCAAACAAGGCCTAAGAGGGGCTAAACAACCCCAAACACAAAAGTGACCTTAAACAAAGATCAAAAGCATGCAAAATCGGAACTTTTATCAGTTTTACACTAAGATGAAAATAGCATGCAAGATAGGCTAAAAGCTTGTGTAAAAATGGGGAATAAAAGAGGAAAAAGGAGTGTTACCCTTGTAGCCAAGAACTCCAATAGCTCTGGACCCAAAAACCAGTCCCTTAGCCTCTGGAAATGGCCTCCAAGATGCTTAGATCGAAGGTGGAAGGGTTAGGCTAAGAGTTGTAGTGCAATGGGGCCAGGAACCTTACACTTTTGAACTAAAATGGAGGAGATATAGAGAGATATATGTGTATGGAGCCTTGGCCAAAAATCTGAACCTTTGCTAATGAGGGAGAGGGTTTCTCTTATAGAAGAACAAAGGTCCAAGCTTCTCTTAGAAGCTTGAGCAAAAGGGCCAAGCTTCTCTTAGAAGCTAAAGCAAAAAGGGTTAAGCTTCTTGAGGAAGCTAGAGCAAAGGGGTCAAGCTTCCTCAAGAAGCGAAGAAAGGTTCAAGCTTCTCTTAGAAGCTTGGAGCAAAGGGTCAAGCTTCTTGGAGAAGCTAAAAAGGGTCAAGCTTCTTGGAGATGCTAAGAAGGGTCAAAAGGTTCAAGCTTCCTCAAGAAGCTAAAAAAAGGCTCAAAAGGTTCAAGCTTCCTCAAGAAGCTAAAAAAAGGTTCAAGCTTCCTCAAGAAGCTAAAAAAAGGTTCAAGCTTCCTCAAGAAGCTAAAACAAGGATGCAAATCCTCCATACACATGTATGGAGGGCAGGGTCTGTGCCACCTGGCACTAAATATCTGCATAAAGCAGATGAACAGGGTTCGGCCAGCAGAAAAGGCCGATCGACCAACACAAAGGGCCGGTCGACTAAATACATTGCCGATCGGCCATCACTTTTGGCCGGTAGCAATAAAACAGGGCCGGTGGCCTCAGGCCATGGCCGGTGATGTGTGGGGATAGCCAACAAGCCATTTCTCGCCCTCAGGTGCAAAGACCACAAGTCCTTGGTCTAACCAAGCACAAAACAAATAAGTCGAGAGATCTTGAGGCAAGGCGCGT
>NW_021026990.1:28818-90633 GCF_004153795.1 Camellia sinensis
ATGAGAGTCGGATTAACGTACTTGTTCGATTTTTGATTTGAAAACCATGCAAGTCAGGCTATGAGCATTGAAAATTTTCCTTTTTTGGGTCCAAAACGGTCTAAGTTTTGGAGAAATGAAATAGTTTTCGAGAAAATAGTCAACCTCAGTAAAAATTTTCAAAAACTATTTTCGCAAACGGCCGCCACTCAACGAGCGCGGAGCTTACTCTTGAGATGCGCAACCTCGGTTCGGAGGCAATGGAAAATTGCCCCTGGCTTGGAAGGGTTGGATGGCAACGGAAAGTTTCCCCTGGTTTAAAAGGTGACTCGTGGCAACTCATGGCAACGGAAAGTTGCCCCTTGTTTGGACGACGCCGCAGCATTTGGTAAACAGTCTTCGTCAGTGATGATTGCAAATGAACTCTTGGATGCAGAGAAGATGGAGATGGTCTGGGCCAATATATGGACACAGTTACTTCGAAGGTGTTGGGGGCTGGACTTCGGGATGAAGTTGCCTACGTATCCGGTTGTCACAACCGAACTATCGGATTCGGGGAGGGCAAGAATAATCAAAACCATTACATAGACTGAGGCGCTATGAGAGCGTTGGGGGTTGGACTTCAGGACGAAGTTGCCTACGTATCCCAAACATAGGAATCAATCCTTACGTAGTTCCGGTTAAGGTACACTCGGGTATTTTAACCTTCACCTTTTAGGCTCTAACTTTTGCCAAGGCGCCCGATGCGGGTTTTCGACCTTGCGAGCTTTTCTTTCCTTTTTCTTTCTTCCCTTTCTTTTTTTTTCTTTTGTATATTATTATTTTTTGTATTTTTTGTATTTTTCTCTCTTTTGTATATTTTTGCTCTTTTTTTTTGTATATATTTTCTTTTGCTGTAACTTTTGCCTGGGTCGCCCTTTCGGGTTTTCGGCCCAGCGAGCCGCTCAAAGGGTAAAAGTGTAACAAGTCCATGCCAAATGGTTTTAGGGTTTTGAAGCCATCCGTATCCAGGAGAGTGGCTGTTGTGTTAACTTACTGAAGGACCCATCTTCGGCTCTTCGAGCAAATCGGACATTTTTGCCCCTAGTTTGGAGGGGGCTTCTGTTCTAGCTTTGCAGGCTTCTTTTGATGAGATCTGATCTTCTTGATCTAACTTTGGTGCCTCTTATTCGAGGGCTTCTTCCAATCTGGCCACACAGGCCTCTCTTGATGGTCGATCGTTGAACACTCCGAATTGTGGTTCAAGGCTTTAAAACAAGGGCTCGAGTCTTGAGGCTGAGAGCAATCCTAAGCTACACAATCTCAAGAGTGATCCCACACAGGTCTTCGCAGGACCGCGCAAAACATTTTGTTTTTGAAAGTTTCTAAAGAAGCGACAAATCGTTCGTGCTGAAGATAGTGTGGAACCAGTCTGGATCAAGCCAGGGTCCTTCTTAGTACTCACTCTGACAAGCATGATTTCAGTCATTAAGGGCTTAGCACGCCTCTCTTTCTCTCAATTTGATCAAAGTTTGCAAAATTTGAGGAATTCCTTCCTCTTTGTTTTCACTGCAGTGTTCAAAAAGTTTTGAAAAACTTAGGTCAATGCAATGATTTTCAGGGCACAAGAGAACAGGTGGAATGTACTGCTGTTCCATTCAAGTCCCCTGGCACAACTAATTCAGAATAGTAGTAAGCATGGAAACATGATAGCCACAACTGTTTCATTCAGATTCCCTGGTTGCAATTGGCTCCACGACAGAGACAGACTCAAAAGAAAGCAAAAGGGTAATTACAAAATAAAACAGTGTTCGAGGCAACAGCTCCGGAATCACCCGACATTCTATACAAAGGGGACTGACTCGCTACTACAAGACAGGCCCATAAGCAAAAGGACTGACTCAAGACAATGAGACAGACTCAAAACAAAACAAAAGACTGACTCGACACCCAAACCAAAATTTACAAGACTAGTATTCGCAGATGCTCCAAAAATACGTGCCAGATGCCACATCCAAAATACGCCGAGTGCCGCCCGCAGGTGGTTCACTTCCTGATTACATACTCGCAGTATCAGTATCCTCAAAATCCAATAACTGGGTAGTAACGGACTTGGCTGAAGTGGGCGGGAGGATAACTTTGTTGTCGATCAAGTCTTGCACCTCATGACGGAGGCGAAAACAATTGTCGGTAGCATGACCGGTTTGCTGGTGGTACGCACAGTACAAGGCAGCATCATGTGTAGTAGGGAGATTCTTTGGGAGAGGCCGAGGCTCCAAGGGTTTAAGATGCCCCCTTTCGGCAAGGATCTAAAGTGCCTTTGACAACGGCATATATATAAGTATGCAAAACATGAAGCATGTGATCAAGGCAACCCAAAATAGTCCTAGTTCATGTTAGAATGAGTCTAAAATATGCATGGAAGTAGGCCAAAAAACACTAGCATAAAGGGTATGAAGCATGGTGAATGCAAGGCAAATAAGGTGGATTACACTACACCTATTAAGACCAAACATGGGATGACTTAACTAATAAAAATCAGAGTTATATCATGGCAAAATAACCCCAAATAAACACTGAAATGATGGCTCACAAGCTAAGGCATGGGGAAAACATCATCCACAGCCTTAGCTACGACTGCGAATACCTGTTGTTTACTCATCCCCTGGGCTTTCAAAGCCTCGACTGCCCATAGCAGTTGTTCAATGGGATCGGCATCTGCCTTCATTTTGTTCTTGCCTCTGGCCTCATCCTAATCGAGGGTTTGGGTTGATGTTGATACGTCATTGTTATAGTTGAAGGCCACCTCGGGTTGGCTAAGTTCGATCACAATCCGTCCCAACAGTGGGGGCTCATGTGGTACAAAATTCCCGGCATACGGTGCGGCTGGTGGCGAAGCTAATATTCTATAAGCAAGATCCGCCACGGACCTCTGGAGGTCACCTATCATTCCCATCAATTCGAATGTGGTGGGCTCACGAGCCTGATACAACTGGGGGGTCCTGACCGGGCGCGCGACAGGCGACCTAGATGGATGCGGTACATCGACATCGGTCTCGCTTTGTAGAGTGATTCTTTGATCTAATGCGGCCGTCATAACCACAATCTCCTCTGAATTCTGCGTCATGATAAGTCCGCTGTACTGAACGGTGACTGACGGATCAGATATCTGTCTTGCCTCAACAAGGGGGAACACTAGCTATTCTGTATCAACTCTCTGAACTGAAAGGAAAAACAAGCAGCGTGTCAGCCCAAAATGGATCAAACACAGATGTAGCCGAACAACTGTACTCTACTGCTGACCATTGTTGCTCGAAATCACTGCCCCCAAAATACTGAATTGGATACCCACAAATATAACTGATTCTCATAAACTGATACTGGTGCCCTCAGGCTTGATGCTCAAACTTACAAACTGATATGTACGTTCCCTGTAGAGATGCACTCTAAAAGCACATAGCAAGTAAAGAGAGCCAAAACACATCTATGGAGGGGTAGGGTTTCCCTGTCCTATTTTTGCCAGGAGCTAGGGTTTCACTATGCACGCAGCAGTTTTCAAACAACCTAACATCGGGTAAGCAACCTGTCCTAGTTTGGAATAGTCACTATGGATTTCGATATGCACTAGGTCGAATGGTCGAAAAGGGTGCCACGGTAAAACCGAGGTTTGTGTTCCCATATTATCAGAGCCCACAACCGGTCAGCCTTATGGCATGCTTTGACAAAGTCAAGCCTCAGGAAAACCGTTCAGGAATGGCAGATGGCAAACACGGTGTCCTAGGCGCACCAATGCACATGCAATGCAAAGAGACACATAAATGAAATCAAAATAGGATATCACGAGTTCGAGTCAAGCTCTCTAAATCCCCAGTAGAGTCGCCAGAAACTGTAAACATCCCCAAACGCCCCGGGAGGGTGAGGTCCTGTTCTGTTCATTTTGCGGGTCTACTACAGTTCAGGACTCTCAGATTGTCAAGGTTCTTAATCTGAACCAAAGAGTCCAAATCTGGCAAATCGTTTTGAGAAAAACAGATTTTGAAAAAAGTGCCAAACATGGACTGCTTTGCTAGATACAGAGTCGCCACCTAAATATTTTTTATGGGGGAATTTAGTTTCTTTTGTAATTGTCATTTTGTTTGTTGAACTTTGAGTTGGGTACAAGGTTTCATGGACATGTAAACATGTAGATTGTAAATTTAAATCTTACTTTAGTGAATAGGATGGCTATTGTAGTAAATTGTTACATTGGTTGTGATGGATTCATATATGAAATAGTAGGGCGTTACAGATTGGTATCAGAGCATTAGGTTCGAATACCTAAGGCTCGTGGGAAGTGACTTTTGTCACAATGGGATTCCTAGGCTAGGATGGGATGTTTACATGCCTTGTGTGCCTTGTGTATATATGTGTGATTATATGTGTATGGGGTTAACTTTTGAGATATAGCTTCTATCTGTTGCACTCATCGAGATCCTTTTGGAAAGGCATCTAATCAATGTTTTTTTTCACTTGGAGGTCCTTGATTGCCATGGGACTATAAAGAGCTCACCTAGTACTCCGTGCCAAAACAAGAACATGTTAGCAATCATGCATGATCCAAGTCCATGTTTAAATGCCTAATGCAATGCATACGGAATGTCACTAGAGTAGGCTCGGCTAGCCTATAAATGACATGTGAAAATGCACAAGTAGCATGTATTCAAGTTAGATTTGAAATACTTATGCAGTTAGTATGATGCGCCGAGCCTGGTGCATGCAATACTGATGAATGATGCACGCATGCATAGCATAAGGTATGCTAAAGTAAACATGCCCTAATGCTAATCACCAAAGCAGGTAAGTAAAAGGGAGAAAGAAGTGGGGGTTGGAAGACATGCACACACGCACCCACACTTATTACAAATTTGCCCTCGCTCGAAGGGACCGAAAGAATAATACAATTTAATTAACCTACAAGCTAATTAAATATTATAAATCAATTAGATTAGCTAAGCAAATTAACTAATCTAATTAAGTAGTAAACAACAGCCTCAGGAAGAGGGTCCAATGCATGCGCGCTCGGTTCCGCTCAGAAAGTCACTACCATGCACAAAATGCCTCTGCTTTGGCTGTTATCCTCCTCTGAAGACTGCACAAGTCCCAAGGTTGCTTCTCTGAGTGCTGTAGAAGACCACCGGCTGAAGGGATTGGTCACCGGCCATGTATGATGGCCACCGACCACAAAATAATCCATCGGCCAACGATTGATGACCGGTCGGCACTTAAGATGGCCGGCCGGCCAAATCTTCCTGCAAAAACTGGTTTGACAGCAGCAGAGGACAGAACATGGCATGACAATGCATTTCAAGCAATGTATGCACCAACCACACTCCTTATCATATTTATGACTCAAAGGAGGATGGGCCTCGATTCTTGGGTCACCAATCACGCATTTCCATACATGATGGCCCAAAGAATCAAGTGTGCATGTTGATATGGAATGCAATGCACATAATCAAGTAAATTGAACTCAACCTCTATCACAAGCAATTCAAGAGGCGAAGCATGCATGCCAATGCAATGCAATCCTAAGCGTGTCGACTAGTATGCAACATGGACAATGCTAAGAAGCATACAAGGCATACAATGGTCATGCAAGACATAGGGCATGAGACAATGCAACTAACAAGTATGCAAGGCACAATGTGGGTGTTCGAGCATGCAAGCAAGCATGGGACTTCATTCAATCATGCAACTCCAATCATGCAACAACACACGAATATGCAACAACATACAAGGTGGGCATACAACAACATGCAAAAGGGTGGGCTTAAACTAACATGGGTAGCTTGCAAGCTTGCCAAAATCAGTGGCCAATACTTTGGAAGTGAGGTCCAACACACACACACGCATGCATGCAAATATGGTCCAACACTTAAGCATATGAAGACAACTTGTAAGCACAAAAACATGGACTAATGACATGCAACATAAGCTTTGAAAATCATGTTAATGGTGACAAACCAAGCCAACAAGACAAGCATAAGCATGCAATTAGAGGTCCAAAACTCAAGGCAAGCTAAGGAGGTATTGAACTACCTTAGCAAAACCAAACATGGCATGAATTAAATGACCAAAAACAGAGTTTTAGCATATTAAAACAAAGCGTAAAGACCACTTAGATGGCATCTAAATGACTTAAATTCAAGGGCATGCACAACGACCAAACATGGAGCATAAGGCACAACCTCATAAGGCATCAAAGAGGCATCAAAAGCAAGCATGCAAGCATGTCATGAGGACTGAAATGATGCTATAAGTGGTGTCAAACCACAAAAATAAATCAAACAATGCATGCTTAACACTTCACACATTTAAAGCCTACAAGCTAAACAATGTAAAGGGGCTATGCAATGCATGCCATGGTCGACCAAAACAACTAAAGGAAGACTTTAAACATGGAAAAACAAGTACAAAAGCTTCACAAAGCAGGGCCTAAAACATGCTTGAACAAGGGTCAAAGCCTAGATGCATGTTAAGGCCAAATGATGGCATTACAAGACATCTACATATTAGTTTCAAATAACAAAATTAATTCGTCACAATAGTAACCATAACTTTCATCTTACATATATAAGTGATGAGAAATATGTTTCAAATGCATCTAGCTCACCGTGAGCGACATTGCTATTGGAAATGAGCGAGATTCACTGGTGTGATTGTATGGTAGTAAACTCTGGTTTGCTTTACCAGCTTTAGAGCGTTTCTTAAAAAAAGGAATTATTCAAGAATTAGTACATATCAATACATCCACAAGTGAATTAAGTCCTCTAATGGAAAAATGGCTCAAACCAAGAGTTGCTTTGGGCATGAAAGAGACATCATACGGTTGGTAATGAACTCCCAAAGGGATTAAACCATTAAGCATGACATCTTAATCTCATGCTTAAACAAACAAATAGTTTGAAACCACTTTCAAAGCAACGCAAAAACCAAGAAAGAAGGGAGGTTGCGTTTGGCAATCTGAATGAAAAATTAATTCTTATTGAAAACCAATAACGCACGTTGGATCTCCTTCATGAGAATCGTTCTTTATTTGAGGAGGGGTCTTCTAACAAGAGGAAACTGAAATTTGACTTTTGGAAAACCTCACGGCTGATTGAGAGCATTTGGTTACAAAAATCAAGATAGGTTGGTTCAAGATTGGGGATAAAAACACTAAATACTTCCATATGATCGCAAGCACAATGCAGAGGAAAAATTCAATTGGAAACCTGTTTATCAATGGAGCAAACGTAGAAGATCTGGAGTAGATAAAAACAGGAGTCAAGTCTCATTTTTTTTCAGGACAAAAAATTGGTCTGCCGGAAAGAAAGGTGGTCGGCCAGTGATTGGGAAGTCCAAAAGTGGTCGGTCAGGTGTCCAAATTGAAGCCCCAGAAGTTAGCTTTCCAATGGCACCAGCCTTCCATCGAAATTCCTCCTGTGCGAAACGTTATGCCTGTTTTGGTAAAGCCGCGCAGATTCAGTCCAATCGGAGTGATGCCCTACTTCAATCAACCATACCTCCCCCGTCCGGAATTGGCTTTAGGATATTCTTGAGTGAAAAATGAAGCCCCAGAAGTAAGCTTTCCAATGGTGGTGACCTCATAGCTGAAATCTAAGTATGCAAATGAATAGGCCTGATTCAGCGAGGACTGCTCGTCCCTCTCTTAACGGTTAATGTCCATTTTCTCCCCCAACTGGGTTTCTTCCCCCTTCTCTTCTTTTCTTCAGCTCCAAACCCCTAAGTAAGGTGCTTTGAAATATTTTTCAAAGATCTGGGTATACAAGCCCGACTCTCAAACGCATTTAAAGAGTACAAAACATGGCAATATGGCATTCAAACAAACTCTGAAATATGATGTATAATGGCCCCAAAATAAGGAAATACCTCAGTATATGCATGTAATGGACCCCGAAACTCAGAGCTAAGCAATTGTATTGAACCACAAGCATGCAAAACAAACACCATTCGACCATGAGACCCAAAAACAGAGCTAAAGCAGTCCAAAATATTCCTAAGATCAGTTTAAGGCATGGCCAAAAAGTGCTAACATCAAGGATCAATAAAGCATGCAAACAAAGCTAGTGAACCATGAGTTGTACTACAACTATATGAAGCACATGAGGGCTCACCAAACCATCCAAAAAAAGAAGTATGCCATGCCAGAATATGCCCAAATAACCACTGAAACTCAGTCAATGCAAGTTAGAATGAGGTGCTCCTTTGAGAGGCCAATAAGAGGGTTGTTCAACACATGTATAATGGACACACAAAATGGCAAAATGGCCTCTGGACAGAGGTTATGAGGGTCCTAAAACCCAACAAAAAGGCCCTGAAATTAGCCTAGGAAGCATGCAAATGAAAGCCCCTTTGAAAGGCCTTGGATGGGATTGCTCTACACATGCAAAATAGACACTTCATATGGAAAAATGGGCTCTGGACAGAGTTCATGTAGGTCACAAAACTCACAAAAAGTGTCCTGAAGCATGGCTTCAAAACATGCAAATGGGGGCTCCTTTGTAAGGCTAAGAAAGCTAGTAAACAAAACAAGGGGTGAGAGGGTCACCCCTCTCTGATTTTAAGGTTCAAAAATACATGTTAGCCATTGAAAATCTGCTGGATTTTAGTGGCTAAAAGGCCAAACCAAGGCCAACACAAATGCTCTAATGCATAGCTCAAAACAAGAGGAAATGAAGCATGCAAGGGGGTAGATGACCCCCAACAGAAAAATGACCTTAAACAAACATGTTTATAAGCTCAAAAAAAAACTTTTTAAGTTTATGACGAAACCCAAAAATGCATGGAAGTAAGGCTAAACAATGAAGCAAAATAAGGGCCAAAAGAGGGAACTAGTGTCTTACCCTTGTAGAGCAGAGGGCCAGCAGCTTCAGGACCAAAATAGGAACTCTCCAACCTCTGAAAATGAGCTCCTAGGTGCTTAGGTTGATAATAGAGGTGTTGTGCTTGGAGGTGTAGTGCAATGGGACCAAGAACGAGGGTTTTTGGAGCTTGGAATATAGAGATATGGAGGGAAAGTGTATGTATGCTCAAAACAGGTTCTGAACCCTAGCCATGGAAGAGGGCCCTTTCCTTTATAGAGGAGAAGGTCTAAAGCTTCTCCAAGAAGCTTAAAAGCTAGCTTAAACATCCTCCATACACGTGTATGGAGGATGCATTCTGAGGCTTCCAGCTGGCACAGCTGGCTTCAACTCGTTGAGACAAAAAATGAGAAAGCTGGCTGACCAGTTCAGGTGGTTGGCCGACCACTTTCCCTGGTCGGCTGACCAGGTCACAAGGTTCAGGTGGTCGGCCGACCACCTTTTCTGGTTGCCCTGCTACTTTTTCTAGTTTTTGAGGACAAAAAATTGGTCTGTCGGAAAGAAAGGTGGTCGGCCAGTGATTGGGAAGTCCAAAAGTGGTTAGTCAGGTGTCCAAATTGAAGCTCCAGAAGTTAGCTTTCCAATGGCACCAGCCTTGCATCAAAATTCCTCCTATGCAAAACGTTATGCTTATTTTTGTGAAGCCGCGCAGATTCGGTCCAACCGGAGTGATGCCCTACTTCAATCAACCATATCTCCCCCGTCCGGACTTGGATTTAGGAGATTCTTGAGTGAAAAATGAAGCCCCGAAAGTAAGCTTTCCAATGGTGGTGACCTCATAGCTGAAATCTAAGTATGAAAATGAATAGGCCTGATTCAGCGAGGACTGCTCGTCCCTCTCTTAACGGTTAATGTCCATTTTCTCCCCCAACTGGGTTTCTTCCCCCTTCTCTTCTTTTCTTCAGCTCCAAACCCCTAAGTAAGGTGCTTTGAAATATTTTTCAAAGATCTCATCTCTCTTTCATTCATTTCCACTTTGTCCTTGCTTGGTTTACCAAAAAGCGCAACATTTAACGAAATGCGAGCGTCGGAACATCATAGGAACTTTATTTTCAAAACATTTTGAAAGAGAGGGTTTCAAGGTCCAAAATCTTTTGATCAAGATTGTTTTGGTCCAAAAGGGGTGTGAAGTTGAGATTTGACTCTCTCCTTGCCGAAGAAACTGAACCTTTGCCTTGCACACCTTTCTCCACCAAGTAAACCATCAGTAGTGCCCAAGTCTTAAGGGCAGTCAAAAATAGGGTGTTTACAGTCTCTTTTGTAGATTATTCGGTATGCCCTCTCTTTTGCTGCTTTGTTGTAGACCTTACGTCGGATGCCTACCAACGGTTATATACCATGTAGCGCCAACCTAAGGGCCTCAAAAGAGACGGTAAAATAAGAGCCTTTCCCATTCCCTCCTCATACCAAAACCACCTAGGGTTCGAATACAATCGCTCCGTTCAAGGGTTTCAAAACAACCACTTACGCAAGATTTTACTTCCAAATAGGGAACACATCCTGTCAACCAATCAATAACTTAGTAACTTGTCTAGAAGTTTACAAACCCAATACCACCCATTAAGTTTCCCTGTTAGATAATTTAAGTCAGAGTTAGAACATGCTCTTGAAACAACATCTATTGCATAAGTATGACCAACTTCATTGCACAAATGGAAAGAAATAAAGTTACAACACATGAGATTAACATAGAAAATATGCACAAGTAGTTCTAGGCATATTCATGAAGTTAAGGAAACAATATCACACAAGAATGTAAATTTCCAGATTTGCATTGTCACAAAGATTGTAAACAAAAAGGCATTTTCAGAGTTTTTTTTCTCCTAAATTGGGATTTCCTATTGTTTGTAGAGAATTTTGTCTAGTGTTTAGAAAATCTTTTAGAAGTGCCATAGCTTTCCTAGATTTTTAGATATTCAAGAACCACTCCAACACTGTCCAGATTCGTTGATCGTTACAAAAATTGGATTTTCTTTTAAACCGCTCACTCTTTTTCAATGAAACCAATTTTACTTGAAAGATAACCCTTTAAGGAAGATTTTGGCAAAAATGAGGTCAAGAAAAGTTTTCTACATTTTTCTAGAATTTTGGCAAGTTGGCTAAAAAAATGGTTCTTTGAGCACGAAGCTTGAAATAAGGGTTAAGGTAAGAAAAGAGGGTAGCCAACGATAATTTTTCACTTGTTTTATAATAAAAACATGCTAAATAGTATATATTGCACTCAGAAATTTAGATTAAAGGTGTTCCTTTAGAAATTATAAGAGATAGGTATAGAAAAAGATAGTTTTTCACCAATTTAGAGAAAACACAAGTAAGGGTGGAATAGAGCTCAATTCTTTTCAATTTAACACAAGAACACCATTACAACACATCTAAAAATATTATTTTAAACCTCTAATAATATGCATTTGAAAAAGGAAAATAAAAGAGAGAGTTGTGTTGTGGCTTACTTGAAGCTAGATTGAATTGCTAACAAAACCTTCTCTTTCTCTCCTTTCCTCCACCAAGCATACTCTCTTTTCCTTTCTTCTTCTCTCAGTCGTGTGGTATGTTTGAGTGTGTTTTCTAGTGTGCAAAATACTAGGGGAGAGGTTTTATTTATAAAAAAATTGGTGTAAAATGTCCAAATTGCCCATTGGTTGGAAACGGATTGGATATATTTTAGATTTAGTTTGAATTCAATGGAATAGTGGATGATTAAAGGTCTTAACTATGCAATTAATCATGATCTAGTTAGGCTTTAGTTGGAATGAAACTTGAGGTGGAAAGCAGGTTCCATGTTTTGGGGTGTACTAAAATACTTTTTCCACAAATTCATGGATTATGTTGAAAAGAATGCATCAATTTCTATTCCAAAGGGTGGCCAGCCATTGATCATGATCTTAGGAAGATTTCCTTTTTATTTTTGTGTACAATTTGATAGTTATTTCAAGATATTATATACAATTTATTAAATAAGTTTAAAGGTACAAGTGTATATATATGTATATAATAGTACTAACTTAGGGTCAATTTGTAATTTAATTAAAATGTGAGGGGTTTGGCTTTAATTTATGAATTTGAACATTTAATTAAGTGTAGTATTTAATTTATTTAAGATTTGGAATTTTAATTCGGTTAAAGTTTCTTTGTTTTGAATTAAACGGCTAATTGTACTGAGAAAAGGAAACCTAGGGTTTCTGTGTGGAAAATATACTTAGAAGTTTAAGAAATTGAGGGACTACAAAGAAATAATTTAAAAGTAAGGGTTAAAGAAAGTATTGGAAAGATTAAGGGCCTCACATCGGCTGTCAACCTCTTCTCAAACTCAACACAACAGCGTTCTTTCGTCGTCATAAGCTCTGGCGCAAATATAGAGAGGCTAGTAAAAGCTGCCACAAACTCAGCTACAGGTGTGTTCAGCTACTTGAGCTTTAAGCCTCTCAAGTCACCCCAATGCGCCCACATACATACTTCCACTATTGACCTGCATCTCCCTTCAGCTGGAAAGATGCCAAGGTCACTCTCAAACCATTCTCCTCGATGCCAAGCACCTCGAACATTTTCACCATCTGCTCTAGCCACTTATCTAACTTCAGTGGCTCCTTAGGGTCTCCGAAAACCTCATCCGGATTCGACCAAAAGAACTCCCTTTCAGAAAAGATGGCTCTGCCTCAGCAACATTGGCCTGGACTTGATTCTCAGCCCTAAGAATGTCTATGGATTCCCTCAAAGTACAACCAATTCCCTGGCCAAAGCGCCCATGGCTTGCTAACCTGTTGGCCGGCCACATTGGCTTGACCAAGTCCTTCCTCCTGCGCCAGAATATCATCCAGTAACAGCACCTCCTGTCGTCTAGGCCTACTATGCCTACCACCACCATGTCCACGTCCTGACATCCTAATAAGGGTAACACAACAGATTAGCACATTTACAAACGTGCCAAAGTTAATTCACTCATGTCCTAATACGATGGACAACAAATAATTCACTCCACATAAGCACCTAATCACATAAACACAAATAATTCACGCCCATGGCTTGCTAACCTGTTGGCCAACCACATTGGCTTGACCAAGTCCTTCCTCCTGCGCCGGAATATCATCCAGTAACGGCACCTCCTGTCGCCTAGGCCTACTATGCCTACCACCACCATGTCCACGTCCTGACATCCTAATAAGGGTAACACAACAGATTAGCACATTTACAAATGTGCCAAAGTTAATTCACTCACGTCCTAATACGATGGACAACAAATAATTCACTCCACATAAGCACCTAATCACATAAACACAAATAATTCACGCCCATGGCTTGCTAACCTATTGGCCAACCACATTGGCTTGACCAAGTCCTTCCTCCTGCGTCGGAATATCATCTAGTAACGACACCTCCTGTCGCCTAGGCCTACTATGCCTACCACCACCATGTCCACGTCCTGACATCCTAATAAGGGTAACACAACAGATTAGCACATTTACAAATGTGTCAAAGTTAATTCACTCACGTCCTAATACGATGGACAACAAATAATTCACTCCACATAAGCACCTAATCACATAAACACAAATGAACTTCCTTTCTAGATAGTGATTGTCCCGTGACATTACCAGAGTTCCAGTTAGAAACAACAGTAATCAAGTGCTTTCCTAACAGGACTTCTAGAAACTCCTAGACCCAATCAATATCTAAGAAATTAAATCCCATACTCATTTAGTCACATAAGCATGTTATCACGTAGCATACCAAGTCCATTTCTAATGTTATCTATCAAGAGAGCCCATTGTGGTAACAACCACTTCCCACAATCTCAAAGTATTCAAACCTGGTAGCTTTGATACCAAGTTGTACCGCCCCGAAATAATTAACATTAACCTATTACATAATAGTGTTACTATAAATCAACAATCTCATATATTCCATTCATTGTCTCTTTGATTGTTACAAAAGATGATATATGCACTATATAATCACAAATCCTAGATTATTAATCTATAGCATATGGCATGGATACAAGAGTAACAAGAAAATTAAAATCAAATAAAGGAATACCCTAATGGCTTACAACTTTCCAAGACAATACTTGGTTACAACAAAATGAGACTTGAACAAAAATATTTACATCAAGAAACAAAAGTGAAGCCTTATGCCCCAAGCCCTCCCTAGCTATATCCTTGGTGGAGACATATCATCAGCACCTGAAAGTTATTTTCCACATAAGGTGAGCCAAAGCCTAGTAGGATTACTCTAAAACAATATATGAATCTTGGCAAAATCATAAGGTGAATGCACATTATAGACACCCCATTTATGACCGCCCTTATGACTTGAACGTTACCACTTGCAAACTCAATGATGAAGTTGTATATGCTTGTTAAGTTCTCGGAGTCCTCAGCAGAATGCCATAGCTTTGAGCCTTCAAACCCCATACACCCCTTGCCTTGTTTTGGATCACAACCATACTTCTTCAAGCTTGAAAAACCTTGAAGCCTGCTGGCCACCACTATTGGTTGCCAGCCACTGTTCTTGGTTGTCGGCCACTTGTGTGGCCTATCGACCAGAATTAGTGGCCTGCTAGCCACAAGTGTGTTTTGTAGATATTTTCTGCCAATTGTGCCATATGTTGTCACAGATGCATGCACTTACCGGCAGACCACCTTTTATGGACGGCAAACCATCATTTGTGGCCAACAGGTCACCACTCCTAGCCTGCTGGCCACCTTTTCAAAATCCAACAGTGCCCTTTTGAAACAAAATAGAGTTGGTTTTGAGGTGAAAAACAGTACAAGTGTTCTAACTGTGTAACAGAGGCTTCCTGGCAGCAAAATAGTGGCTTTTTTGGATGGGAATCCACACGCATGCATGAGCATTCTTTGCTTCCCAAGGCTGATTAATTGCTTAGTTAATTCATTCATGTTGTAATTAGTTAGTTGTAGCTAGTTAGTTTTGTTTTGTAATTAATTTATTGTTGTAATAATTAATTAGCTAGAATAGTTAATTAGTTAATTGGTTTTGTAATAACTAGCTAGCATAGTTAGTTTATTCGGTTTGTAATAATTAGTTAATTCATTCTGTAATAGCTAGTTAATTAGCTTAGCTAGTTAGTTTATTCGGACCCTTTTGTGAGAGGGCAAGCAAATGTTGTAATAATGTGTATGTCTTCTAACCCCACGTCTTTCTCCCTTTTATTTACCTGCTTATGTTGGTTAGTTTAGGGTATCATGTTTTGTTTGGCATACTCCATGTTTGCATCCACTTGTATTACATGCATTGAGGCTCGGCACATCATTCTAGCTTGTATTGTTAGTTTAACGTTTCTTTAAATACGTGCTTAGACCGCATGCTATCAAATTGATTCATATGCCATATTAGTAGCTGAGCCTAGTAATTGCATATCGCATGTGTTGCATTAGTCATATTGCATCAATTAGGATCATGCATTATTCTAACTTTTTTATCTTTTCGGCTTGGAGTACTAGGTGAGCATTTTTGTGCTTTAGCATATCGCATGCGTGTGATTGTTGCCATGTCTAGTATGCTCACCATGAGGCTAGGTGCTTATCTGATAAACTACTTGAATGCCTATGGATGAAGGCTAGTTGCTTGAATTGGAATAATTGACTAATGTTTATATGCGATCACTTTTTCAAGTGGTACATATTTGAAACAATTTTCAAAACGAACATGGATCAAGTGTTCCAATTTTTGCAAACTAGACTATACTTGTGTGTGCGTACATCACAGAGTAACGCTAGCCTAATAATCAAACAAGAGCATATAATGTAAATAAGATTCATATCATGATTAGTAAAGGCTGATCTTTGATTGGGCGAGCGGGGGTGCTCAATTCATGACCTTCCCCTCTCATACCCAAGTTCTCGAGCCGAGACAATCTTAGTGCTGACGGACACGTGGCCTTTGGCACGAGTCAAGGGTTTCCAAAAGTTTCCAAAAATATTTAGGTGGCGACTCTATATTTGGCAAAATAGTCAATTTTTGGCAATTTGATTCAAAATCGATTTTCCAAAAGAGTCGAATTTGGACTCTTTGGTGTTTATCTATTTCGCATTGCACTTGTGAGATCAGATTCAGAACCACGGAAGTTGAATATTGTAGGGCTTATTCGTCTTCCGAAAGGGGGTACGAAAAGTCGAGCTACAGTTTCTAGCGACTCTACTGGGGAAAGTAGAGAACTTGACTTGAACTTCATGATATGAAATTTTATCTACACTTATATGTTTCTTTGCATTGCATTTGTATTGGTGCGCTTAAGTCCCCGTGTTTTCCATCTGCTATTCCTGGATGGTTTTTCGGAGGCTTGCCTGAAAGCTTGCCAAAAGGCTAACCGGCTGTGGGCTCTACCATAATGGGAATGCAACCCTTGGATCTGGACTACCGCTGTACCGTTTGATCTTCCTTTCACTTCTCGGTGTTAGCTGCGAGAGGTATATTTGGTAGTCTTGTTGAGGTACCCTTTTTGACCATTCAGACTAGTTGCATATAGTAAAGCCTTAGTGACTATTCCAAACTAGAACAGGATGCTCACCCAAAATACAGGATTGTATGAAAACCACTTTGTTTGAATAGAGAACCCTAGTTCCTGACGAAACTAGGACAGGGTAACCCTACCCCACCATAGGGGTGTTTTGGTTCTCACTTAACTAGTATGTGCTTTAGAGTGAAACTGTACAGGAATGTGCATAGCAATTGCAAGTTTGCTATCTGTTTTGGGGGCGGAATTCAGTGTGTAGTACAGTCCTACAACTGTGATCATGTCTGTGTTGATAGCATCTTAGCTGAGGTGTTTTGCGGTTTCTGATTATCGTTTTCTTTTTGCTTTATTTCTTTTGCTAGGTAGTCTACCACCATAGCTTCAGAAAGTTCGGATATCCCCCAAATACTCTAGACCCGAGTCAGAAGGCTTTGCAAAGTCGAGGATCTTGTTCGGGGACAACCCATGTTTACCTCACTCCCACCGATTACAATACGGAGGAGAATGAGGCAGAATTCATCGGTTCAGTTTTTACAGCAGTCACCCCTCAATTCACCTGTGCCCAGTCAAGTTCAGGGACAGTCTTTTATTTCTAGTCTGGCACAAGATCACATGCCTATTTCAATAACAGTATCTCCCAGTCAGTATGAAAGAATTAATACATCATGTGCAGCAAACAGTTGAAACCCTACAGCAAGTGCTACCCGTCAGGCCGAGGTCACGGCCCGTCAAGCCGAGGTAATAACCAGGCTACAACAACAGCAACCGCATCCAACTGCGGCCTCTGCATCCCATGCACCTTCCACGGGTATCCCAGCACTTGGAGCCACTGCTCATATTGCTAATGTCCAAGAAAATCAAGGCAATCTAGTAGAGCCAATCCCAGCACAAGCCTCCAAAGCACCTGTTTATCAGACTGAGGCTCCATTTGAGTTTAAGGTTGACCCAGGTGCACTCAAGGTCAATAAACTGGAAAAATTGTTCAATAGAGCACAAGGGGTTAATTCTATCCCGAACATAGAAGATGGGTATACCGATTCTGTAGTGATATTGCCAGATCGGTTCAAACTGTTGCAAATAGACCATTTCGACGGCTCTGGGGATCTAATGGTGCACCTGCACCTATTTTTAGACATCTTGTGGCCGATGGGCCAGATTCGACTACAGAAGCTATCTCTCTTCGGTCGTACCATCCCTGTTATAGCGGCTATATGGTATACAAAGTTGGAGGACTTTGTTAAATAGAATTTGGAGGAGATGGTCGAGGCCTTTGTCGCACAATATTCGTACAATACATAGATCAAGGTCACAACTCGTGATCCGGAAGCAACACGCCAAGAGCCGAATGAGGGCTTCTCCGAATTTGTGACAAGATGGAGAGCTAAGACCTCGACGATGACCACAAGGCCTTCCAAGAAGGATCAGATTAGGATGGTTGTTCGAAATCTACACAACAAGTTGCTACAAAAGATGATTGTCCTACCTCTGTTCACATTTACAAACCTCCATGAGATGAGAGTGCAAATCAAAGACGCCATGAAACAAGGGCTGATCATAGATGAGAAGGAGTCGGTAAAAAGGCCGTTTGTACGCAGTTCCAATGCTACCGTTGGTAAGATAGCTGCGAGGCCATTAGATGTAAACGTTGTCACCACAACCAAGACTACCGACCCCTCTGCCAATACAAGCTCATAAACACCGTCCAACCTTGTCTGATCCCATAGGACTTTCAACCAGCTATATATGACCCTATCTCAAGCCATGAAGGTGCTGGTAAAAAAAGGGCACCTCAAACCATTAGAACCCTGCCCATTGCCTGATCCTCTTCCAGCCAAACACAACCCTGCAAAGTACTACACGTTTCACCAATAGCATGGTCATGATACCGACCAATGCTTTCGATGGCGTCATGAGATTCAGGATCTCATAGATAACAAGGTGATTGCTCTACCTAAAAAACCCAACGTAACCACAAATCCACTTCCAACCCATAACCTAGTCCCTCCACCTCGAAATCTCAACATGATCCATACATTGACCACCCCTTACGACCCCAGCGTATATATTATCCCTTCCCACCCACCAAGACTGACGGTGTTCATTCTTGAAAGCACAAATTTGTGCATGATGGATATGTCCATACTTCCACCTAAGCCAGTGCTGGTGACACTTGCAGAAGAAGAGAGGTCGATCCCAAAGGAGGATGCTAGTTTTGAGGGCTTATTTGAAGAGGTATATGATCCGAGCTGTTACATTGTGCTGACTAATCATATCAGGCCCAAACTAGTGTTGCCAACTTTGGTAGAGGTTAATGTGGTTAGAGAGGATGGTCTGAGCCAGAGGTTCGATGATCTAGTAGAACTCGAGGAGGATTTGGACAATCTGCAGTTCTTTGATGAGTAGGATCAGGGGGATGTACAAATCGACAGGTTCGACTTGAACGAATCAGCTGACAAACTCTGGATGGCTGAGTGATGAGCTAGATAAGGAAGAAGAAGCTCGAATGAAATTGGAGGGAAAGGAAGTAGGGGTCGTTGTAGTGGTTGGAAGGGCCAATGAGAAAGGAAAGCTGCCGAAGAATGCTGGCATGGAAAATTCAGCTTAAGAACTGGGTGCTGTGAATACTATGGATACGGAACAGGAAGCTGCACTAAAGCTGTTTGAACAAGAAAGGATTGGAGGCAGCCGGGAAGCTATGAATGGACAACACGTTATGGAGAGCACCTATGATGTGAGGTGATACGAACAGAGCTGGACAACTATTTGTCGGTTGCTGAGGGTGAATGGTGGGCTGATGATGATCTGCATCTGGCCCACACCGATGAAGACTGGGGTGAATACCTTCTGGATAACACGTGGTATGCGGAAAAAATTGACCATATGACAAGAAGTGGGCGGTATTTTAAGCCGCCACACCTGGATCAAGTAGAGGTGTCTGAAAAAGACAGAGAGGCCAAAAAAATAGAAAAAGAAACAGCTGAAAGAAGAGGCAGTACTGAAACACCTTAAGAAAATCCAAGCTGACATCTCCATTTGGGGTCTTCTCATGGCCTCCCGGGTACATCGACAGACAGTGTTGTTGACAATGGACAAGGCTAAATTGTCCATTGACACTACCCCCGAACAGCTTGTGGGATTGGTCTTCCCAAGTGGTGCTAGACCAATTTTAACCTTCTCTGACAAAGAGCTGCCACCAGAGGGTTAGGCTCATAACAAACCCTTGTACATATCTACGGAGTGCAGGGAGAAATGGGTGCCAGTGGTATTGGTAGATACCGGTTTGGCCATCAATGTTTGTCCTTCTCGCACCACCTATGCAATTGGCCTCAAACCAGCGGACTTTGTTCCCACAACCCAAGTAATTCCGGCATATGATAATACAAGCAGAGAGGTCATGGGCACGGTGCAAATCAAAGTCCAGGTAGGCCCAGCTGAGCAGGAGGTTTAGTTCAATGTCTTAGATGTACCGGCTACCTTCAATTTGCTGCTAGGGAGGCCCAGGTTGCACCATGTGAAGGCTGTTTCCTTCACTCTCCATTAGATGTTGAAATACCCTCATGGGGCAGGAGTGGCGATTGTTTTTGGAAATTCATCTATCCATCCACCGCCAAAAGTAACTACACCAGTGCTAGAGATCAACCATGGCGAGGAGGATGTATTCCTCTCGGGATTCACTTTGGCTGAAGCCTGAGTAGTGTAGACCATACTAACCGCAGACGAAGGCATGTATGTCGGTGCCCAGTCTATCTATTTCATGAACAAACTACAGCATGTTCCAAGAATAGGACTCAGAAAAAGTGGCCGGAAAGATGTTGCAGCATTGACAGATGTTCTACACAACCCACATGCCTTTGGTTTGGGCTATGTGTCCACCAAAGAGGATTGGATTAGAAAGAGGGAAGAGATGAAAGGCATAGCCAAGGCCAAGCAAGCCGGAAACACTATGAGCTTATCTACAGGCCAACTGGGGAACACTGAATGGCCGCTTTGTTTGGGAGGAAGAAGATTTCTCTTTTTGTGGCTTTCCCGAGCCTTGGGTGAATTCCACGAAGCAACGTGTTCTCGGGTTTGAGATCTTCTTTGACCTGCAATTGCAGAACAGTGATAATGAGGAAAGCGCTGAAACAAGCATCAAAGCTGAACAGAGCATGGAAACTAACTCAGTTGGCAACAAACTTGGAGTAAGGGCCGCACTGGATTGTCTCTTAACAAATCATGTGGCCAACCTAGAGAACTTGGACGATAATCTTACCGTCTCCAATGATCGGAGAAGAATCAGGTGTGAACCCAACCACTGGCATTTTAGATGCATCAGGGGCACCATCTCTTATCTGGCAGCTGGAAGAAGGCTATTTATCCAGTTCTGAATTCGATGATGAGCTAGAATCTGATTCCACTGAGTCTGTAGGGTCAAAATCAGATTCAAGTTCTTTTGAGTCCGAGTCTGGGATTTCTGGGGGTGGTAACCTGGATACCAAAGTCCTATCTAGGTCTTCATTTAGCTTTTCTTTCGAGTCTGTAACCGAAGATCTGGACTTTTTGAATGAAAACTCTACAGATTCTATGTACTTCTCTGTGCCGTTTGTTTATTGTATTGACCAAGATTTTCTGAATTTTAATGAAAATGAAAGGGAAGAAATTCCCTTGGATTTGAAAAACTTAATTAATCGAGCGGAGGAGAGGTTTGCTGAACCATGTGCTGATGAAATCATTGCTATTAATGTGGGTACTGAGAAGGATCTACGCCTGGTCCAGAGCGAGTCCACGTTGTCTTCGGAGGAGTGCGAGCGTTTAATCGCTTTGTTAACAGATTTCAAAGATGTTTCCACGTGGTCCTACAAAGACATGCCTGGAATCGATCTTGAAATTGTACAGCATCGGATCCCTCTTGACCCCGAGGCCCAACCCGTCAAGCAGAAACTGCGTAGAATCTGTCTGGATTGGGCACTGAAAATCAAGGAGGAGGTCACCAAGTAGATCGAGGCAGGTTTCTTGTTAGTATTTGAATATCTGACATGGTTAGCCAACATTGTCCCAATGCTGAAGAAGGATGGTAGAATCCGGGTGTGTGTGGACTTCTAGGACTTGAATAGAGCCAGTCCGAAGGATGACTTTCCTCTGCCATACATTGATGAGTTAGTGGACTTCACTGTGGGCCATGCATTGCTATCATTTATGGACAGGTTTTTTTTTGGTACAACCAGATTCTGATGGTGCCCGAGGACAGAGAGAAGACCGCATTCACTACGCCATGGGGTACCTACTACTACTGGGTTATGCCATTTGGTTTGAAAAATGCTGGAGCTACCTATCAGAGGGCTGCGACCACCATTCTGCATGGCATGATCCACAAAGAGTCGAGGTGTACATGGACGACATGATTGTCAAGTCCAAAGAATGAGAGGGCCACTACACCGCCTTGAAAAAATTCTTTCAATGGACCAGAGAATACAGATTGAGGTTAAACCTGCAGAAATGCACCTTCGGCATAACAGCAGGAAAAATGCTAGACTTTCTGATCACATAAAGGGGCATTGAAGTAGATCCTTCCAAAATCAAGGCCATCCTAGAAATGCCACCATTGAGGACTAAAAAGGAGGTGGGAGGCTTTTTGGGTAAAGTGTAATTCATAAGACGGTTTATTTCCAAATTAACATTGACTTGTGAACCACTATTTGGTCTCCTGAAGAAAGGGAATAAATTTCGATGGGATGATCGATGTCAATTCACCTTTGAGCAGGTTAAGCAGCACCTTCAGAATCTGCCTGTGTTGCCGCAGCCAGAGCCGGGGAAGCCTTTGATTATGTATCTATCAGTAACATACACGACCATGGGATACATGCTTGCTCAGCAATCTGAAGATAGGGTAGAGAAAGCCATCTACTACTTGAGCAAGAAAATGCTCGATTACGAGACCCGGTAAACTTTGTTGGAGAAAGCTTGCCTAGACTTGGTATGGGTTACCAGGAAGTTGAGGCACTACTTGTTGGCTCACTCTGTAATCCTGGTTTCGAGATTAGATCTCATCAAATATCTCTTTGAAAAACTGGGGCTTATAGGTAGGGTTGCTCGTTGGTTGCTTCTTCTTTCCGAATTTGATCTCAAATATGTCACCCGCAATTTGGCCAAGGGAAGAGTTGTAGCGGAGTTCTCTACAGACCACCCGGTAGAAGGAGATGAGGCAGTGGAATACTTGTTCCCAGATGAAGCCATTATGCACGTTGAGGAGGAAACTTGGACGATGTACTTTGACGGAGCGCCAATCAATATGGTTATGGAATAGGTGTGTTGCTGATAGCACCCGACGACTCCTATATACCTTTAGGCTTCAAACTCTGGTTCAAGGTATCCAATAATGAAGCAGAATATGAAGCGTGCATTGCTGGTTTAGAAGCTGCCCTGGAACTAAGGGCAATAAGATTGGATGTTATCGAGGACTCGAACTTAGTTGTTTCTCAAGCAAATGGAGACTGGAAAGTCAAAGAAAAGAAGATGAAGGTTTATCATCTGACCCTGGATATTTTGATTCCTAGGTTTTAAAAACTAACTTTCACACATCTACTAAGAGAGAACAACAGGTTTGCTGATGCTTTAGTAACTCTATCTTCTATGGTAGACATCCTATTTGGAGTCCTGATGCGTCCGATTATCATCGAGATAAATACACGCCGATTTATGAAACTATTGTCGCGATAGATGAAGTGCAAGACAAAAAACCCTAGTATTATGATATTTAGAACTTCTTGGAAAAGGAGATATATCCACCAGGGGCAAACGCCAAGGACAAACGGGGAATATGGTGAATAGCCGTCTAATTTATCATCTGCGAGGGTAAGTTGTATAAAAGATGTCATCTGAGAATACATAAGTTGTGTGTGGAAAAAGAGGAATCGAAGCGCCTTATGGAGGCTATCCATGGCAGAGAATACGGAGCACATATGAATGGTGTCATGCTAACCAGGAAGATTCTCAGGCAAGGTTACTATTGTCCACCATGGAGGAGGATTGTATTGGTTTTGTCCTGCGATGCCACAAATGTCAAATTCATGCCAATCACATGAATATTCTGCCATTAAAGCTTTACAACATGACTTTGCCATGGCCTTTCTCAGTTTGGGGAATTGATGTTATTAGTGCAGTTACGCCAAAAGGGTCGGATGGGCATGAATATATCTTGGTGGTGATTGATTACTTTATAAAGTGGGTGGAAGCTCAATCCTATGCCTTGTTGAAAGCATCTCATGTGGCCAAGTTCATCAGAAACAATATCATTTGCCAATATGGAGTCCCAAATGAGATCATATCAGATAATGGCTCCCACTTCAAGAAAGATGTGATAAACTTGTTGAAAAAATACAATGTGGCTTTTCATAAGTCGTCTACATACCAGTGACAAACCAACCGAGCTGTTGAGACTGCCAACAAGAACATCAAGAATATCTTGTAGAAGATGGTTGAGACCTACAGGGACTGGCCAGAGAAATTGCCATTCGCACTCTGGGGCTACAGAACTTCGATTCGGACATCTACAGGAGCAACCCTTTATTCTCTCGTCTATGGGATGGAAATTATTTTTCCAATTGAAATAGAAGTTCGTCGCTACGAGTTATGGTTGAGTATCAAATAGCGGAGGCGGACAGGCAACAGAGCAGATTTGAGGAGTTAATGTTGTTTGATGAGAGAAGGCTGAAGGCATTGTATCAAGTTCAGGGCTACCACCGCAGAATTGCTAAGGGCTTTAACAAGAAAGTTAAGTCCCAGAATCTCGAGAAAGGAGACATTGTGCTGAAAGACAACCAAGCTCCCATTCATGACCCTAGGGGTAAGTTCAGACCCAATTGGACTTGTCCTTACATCATCAAAGCTATCTGGTTTAGAGGAGTTATTCTTATGGACTTAGATGGCCTAGAATTTTCACAGCCGATCAACATGGACAAGTTGAAGAAATACTATCCCTGAGAGGCTCGCTAGGCCGAAAACCCGAAAGGGCGACCTAGGCAAAAATTAGAGCATGAAAAATTAGAAATAAATAAAAACTAAGCTCGCAAGGTTGAAAACCCTAAAGGGCGACTTTGGCAAAAGTTAGAGTACAAAAGGAGAGAGTTAATACTCGAGTGAACTTGAACCAAACTACGTAAGGCCTGATTCCCATCCTTGGGATACGTAAACAACTTTATCCTGAAGTTTGGCTATAAAATCACCTCCAACTCAACTATCCTGTCTATGTGTCTAATCAAGTCATCTTTGTCTGTCCATTATCTGAGAGCTTGGTTGTGATCTTTATTCTGAGAAGAAGAGATGGTTACAATGTAGAGTAGTAATGGTATTCAAGCAGGGGCAGTTATGATCTTTTGATTCAGGGTTGTACACCTTGAGGATTGATTCCGCGTGTGTCAGGTAGTGATCATTTTTGAAAATGGTTTTGGAGAATTTTAATAAAAGTTGATTTTGTTCAAAATTTTACCTTTTACAACTTAGACCATTTTTAGACCAAAAGGAAAATTTTTAGTGCTCACAACTTTAATTCTATTGATTTCAACATAAAGTTCTCCAACTCTCTGATACAAATCAAAGTTTCTTTTACATCATGAAACTCGAAAAAAAAGGTCAAAGCAATAAACTAGGGGCATAGGTGAGTCAGGTGCTCCTGCGTCCTCTGCTTGTGCTTGCAGAAGCCTCTGAAGCCAAAGTGGGCTCGGTTTGTGCCTCATCCTTGAGCCAAGCCAAGCATTCGCCAGAAAGGGCATAATTGAAACTAGGGGCATGGGCCAGAAGCTCTCTCGTCCTCCAAGCAACGAGGTACCTAGCCAAGTGTGAAGCACGAATTGAGAATGAAGCCAGGTATTCTACCCCCTCCTCTGGACAGGTCTGATCATGCCTGAACTAGCGCCTGAACCGGAAAGAAAAGTGAACACGCAGTGCGTGATGCCAATCAACTGTATGCCAGGCTGCCGAGTCATGATGTAATTCATCTCAGTCAGATGAAGCCTGGGGCAGCGCCAAGCTATGTCAGTTGCAGACCTGCTACACATCCAGTTACACTACCATCTCTCATTAGGAAAATCCACTAATCGTTGGCGAAACAAATAAGTTTAAGCTGAGTACTCGGGGTAAGAGTCCACTACTTTCAGCTTATCCATAAGCCATACTTAGGAAGGGATGAAAAATAAGAGAGATTAAAGAATAGAGAAAAAAGTAATGAAAAGGCTTTGAGAGAAAAATAAAGCATGAATACCGAAAGATGTGAGAAACACATATGAGGAAGGGTGGGAAACAATACCTGAAGAAGTAGTGGACTCTCCGCAAACCTGATGGTCTCTCACCGATGAAAAGCATCCAAGCCCATCAGGGTCTCGGCCAGCGCCAAACCGATACAACTCTTGCCTTCTTTCAGACATTGGGCCACTTCGATCAACTATATGCTAGTTTTTCCAAAACTAGGGGCAAGAAGAAAATGTGCAAGCATACATAAACAGAGGACATGTTGCTGAAAACCTCGCCGGAGGAGGTCACCCCTGTCACCGATGTTAGAAAATCGATGAATCAAGCTAGGTATGTCTATCTTTCCGTCATGGGCCAAAGATCGAGCTTCGTGTAAAGTGAGCCCACACATTCGTCTCAAAGCTTGGGTGTGGCCAAAATGGGTCAAGGTATGATTTTCCCATTGTGTCAGGTTTCCATCAATGCTCAAATTCCTTCAAGAGTCGGGCACATTTTTTGTGTTTTGAAGCGAAATACATGCATAATTGAGTCCCAGCATCGGGCCGCGGCATGGAGGAATGGAAAGCAAAGTGGAGTATGGCTCAACAAAAAAAAGTGCATTTATGCCAAAACCTCAGAAATTTACCTTTTCTGTGCCATCTAAAGTGGTTATTCAATTTGTGAGCTTCTCATAAAGGAATATCTCCATTTGTGGAAGAAACATCAGCTAAAATGAGATTTTGGAGAAGAAATTGCGAATGAGGACCTTTTGTAGAAGACAAGGCTGTAGTGGAGGCCAACTGTCAGCTTTCTGGTGGTCTTTCACATTTGTGGACGACAAGCCACTTCTCCTGGCCGGCAACCCCGCCTTTGTGGCTGGTAACTCCCTCTTCTGGTCTTCCGTCCACTTGTGTGCTGGGTAGTGTTGGTAGCCTATTTTTTGTCTTGATCTTTGTGTTTTGAGGTCTTATTTTGAGTCTTTTGGTTGTAGCAAGTGTGTATTTGTGTTTGGGTTGTCTTTGCTTTGCTTATCGAGTTGTATTTTGTATTTTGGTCGTTGGTTGTCTCATTACCCAATTAAGGACATTGTGCCAATGCAAGTTTTCATGTTCAAATTCAATTCCATTTTTATTTTTATGCAAATATAGTGCTCATGTTGCAAAAATTATAAGATTTTTCATAAAAGCTGTGAGGTTTTATTCCGATCACGGTTTTTTTTTATAAAAGGGAGTACAAGTTTCAAAAGCAAAAGTAAAATCTATCTAAAGATATACATGTGCTAAGCTACTAAACAAAAAAGAAACTAAGCAAAAATACAAAAATCGGCATCAGTCATCTCAAGCTCTAGAGGCCCCCTTCGTCCTCTTCCTCGGAGGGGACTCAGGGGCACTGTCTCCATCGGCATCGCTGTCAGAATCAGACTCTGAGCCAAAGCCGGTATCATCCCTGCTCCCTGCCTCAGAGCTAATCTTAGCGTCATCTCCGCTCCCAGGCTCTGAGCCAGCATCATCACCCCCACTCTCAGATGACTCCGAATGTCAACTTGCTGCCTCCTCGGAGTCGCTGGTCTTGGTATCATCATCACTCAAAACGGGCTCCGAGGGACTGCTCCAACCTCGGGTACCCCTATACCTACCTCGACCGCAGCGCACATCTCGGCCATGAGCTACGGCCCGTCTCTCTCTCCTCCCTGCTGGATGAGGGGCTGCCGGTGCTGGTACTCATGTTGGTGCTGGTGCTGCCACTAATGCCCTCAAAATTTGAAAAAATAGTTGTCAATGTATTAGCTACAGTGTGTGTATCAGATACAGACACAGTATGCAGAATGAGCGTAATGCAAAAACTAGATACAGGTATGAGTACAGTGTGCCAATACAGTGTATAGTGCAGTTTGGGAAAGACTCTAGTGGAAATGTTAGTGTATCAATGAGAATATGGTAGTGTGGTGCACAACAAAGTTAGTAGTGAAATGCATGCTAAAATGGAGGAAATTCCCTGAATACCGTGGAGACCGAGCATCGTCTCTCTCCTCTGTACCATCCCAATCAGAGAAGCGACCAGATCGAGGAGGCTCTCTATATACTCTGTGGGTGCTTGCAAGTGCATTTGACTGATTAATATCTGGAATAAACACATTTGAAATGGAAATGTGGGGTGCAAATTGTAAAGTGTGGTCCATACCTGAGGTGCGCCTCGAGCTCTGACATACTCGTGCCCTGCCTCTGTCGGCTCGATCGGCATTTGGTAAGCTGTCCCGGTCGGCCGCCAACATGTGAGCGCAGCGGGAATCTCCGACCAACCGATTATCTTCCCAACAAGAAGGGCCCCTCTAGTATAAGCCCTGGTTACCGGAGTCGCCTCACTCGCTACAGGAGCTCCTAATCCCTCGCCTGCGTGAACGCCCATTAGAGGAGGCATAAGATGAGTCTGGATGAATGTTGCATAGTCGGCCTCTGCTCTGAAGAAGTCAGTATCTAGGCCCACTATGAACTGGATGATCGCATCAACCGGTAGGCTATCTACTGTCCTCATGGATGCTGGGGATGGCATCGGAACAAACGCATCGGGTGAGCCCACAGTCTGCATATAAATCGCTAGCTTAGAAACCAGGCCCTGCAGACAGGGCCCTCCAGCAAAATTCAGAAGCGAGAAGTGGCCCAGGCCCAAGCATACTGGTCCTTTTTACCGACCGGCATCGTTGGCCAAGGCTGCCATGTGATCTGTAAATAGAGAATGTACAGATTGTTAGTTGCTGCCAGTTGCAAAGTATGAATTAGAGCGGTAGTAAAGCAAATATGATTGTGAGTCTTGAGTTACCTCGCCAATAGCCACTGTGTCGAAGTATCGACGGAAGAAGGCGATGGTCGTGTCGTTGCGACTCCGACGCCGACACTGACCGTCATACCGTCGTGAGTATGGTACCACAAGGGAAATCTCTTCCATACGCTCCAGAGCCAGAGCTGGGAAGTAGGCATAAACCCACAACTGCAAGGAGAGGGTAGTGGTGTCAATGTATGAATAGATATGAAATAGAAAGTGCAACGCAGAAAGTACAATGTATGAATAGACACATGTGGGAGCTGGATTTTATTAGATCCATAGGGACGGATGAGCGTGTCTGATCCAAAACGTAACCTGTATTCGGCATATACCCCAGCCAATCAAGGAGCCAAGTAAAATAACCAGTATCCTAGCCAATAGAACTGACGCCGAGTAGAGGTACATGTGACGGAACAAGGATGGGCCCAGCCCAAAGGCCCAAAGAAAATACTATAAATATGGGATCACCCATCAGAGAGAGGCATGTGAGAATTGTTGTACATAATTTAGAATATAAGTAATCTTGAGTGTTGAGACTGACTTGTCCGTCGGTATGCTAGTTCTGACACCCCCGACCGGAGTGTTTATTCTTTTTCAGGTGACCATCAGCGGATCACGAGCGTCCCCCAAGATCAGAAGAGTATTTCCAAACCACTTCTCCACAATTGGCGCCGTCTGTGGGAATACTCAAGCATATCCATGGCGGGCGTGACGGAGGACCCTCCAATAGCCACTGATGAAACCACGCAGAGAGATGACCTCACTCTACCAAACATGCTTGGACCAGACACCATCCCCGTAAGACGTGCTTTGAACTTCGCCTCACCCTCGACTCCAGAGCATGAAGCAATGCAAGCGATCATGGAACAAGCAAAGCAAGATGAACAAAGGTTGGAGAACATGATCGCAGAAAACGAACATCTTCAGGAAGATTTGGCCTTGGAAGTGGCGACGTCCAAACAAGCTATACGCCTAAATCTGAAACGATCTCCGAAGGCAAGTGGTCGATGACCTCGAGCCCGACAGAACGACACTGATAGTGACTCCGACTTGTTATCCCCAGAGCCCAGGAAGAAGGGGCGACCTGAAACTACCAGTTCTTCTGAAGAAAGTCCCTATATAAGGCACAAGCGAAGAACGAACAGTTCAGACGAAGATCAACACGATCCATTCGTACGATGGATTGCAAAGGCAGTACTACCTAAGAAATTCAAAGCACCGTCATTCACCTTGTACGACGGCAAATCAGACCCCACCGACCACATCCGCCACTACAAGCAAGCCATGACATTGCATGCAGGCGACGAGGCCCTCATATGTCGAATATTTCCTAGTAGTTTGAGACCATTGGCTGTCAGGTGGTATTATAAACTGGAGCCGGCTTCAATCAAAACCTTCCACCAATTACAGAAATCCTTCGGGGCCAGATTCATCACTAATGAGGTCTAGCCGAAACAAGCTGACTCTCTCTGGGCAATGCAAATCCTGCCAGAAGAAACACCAAGAGCATATTCGGCGCGATATTGGGAATGCTTTAATCTTGTTGATGATGCTTGCAACGACTCCATGGCCATCACCGCCTTCAAATTGGGATTACATCCAGATAGTGCCCTCCGCAGCTCCTTGACTAGAAGACCCCCCAAAACAGTCTGGGGATTGATGAAGAAAGTAGAGGAATACTACAAAGCGAAAGATGACGCCTTGCGAGTTAAAGCCGGACATATGGCCAACAAAACGGCCCCTCCTGAAACTGCTCAGCAATAAGTTCCGTACCACCTCAGAGCCCCGAACCACGACAACGAGCTAAACGAGACAAGAAACGGCATTATTGCCGATCAAGCGATCAATGCTCACACCGAGCAAATGAACAACTGCAGGTTGATAGTAGGCGCATAAAGTGCACCAACAAGAAATATACGGAGCTGTCAGAGCCAATCAGTTCGATTATGTCCAAAATCCAACATCTTCCGTTCTTCAAATGGCCATCCAAAATGGTGGGACCTCCTGACACGAGAAGGCGGGATAGGTGGTGTGACAATCACAAAGATCACGGCCATGATACGAATAGTTGCTATGCTTTGAAAGACCACCTTGAGGAATTGGTGCAAGATGGTCAGCTCCAGCAACATGTCCGAAAGAGCACAATCAAAACAGTTGCCCTTCGGCAGGATTCACCTTCGCTCGACGTCATTCATATGATATACAGCCTTCCAACACCTCTTACCGTATATGTAATTCAGTCAGCCCCCCAGAAGCAACGCACACCGACGAAACGGCCCCACGAAGCTCCGAGTATTATCTTCGACGATTCTGATTTTATCGGCATCACACTCCCCCATGTTGATCCATTGGTCATTGAACTACACGTAAACCGATTTACCGTTGAATGCGTCCTCATAGACCAGGGGAGCACCTCAGAGGTTATGTATTACAAGACCTTCATCAAACTCGGCTTCAACGAATCAGACCTATCTCCGGCTCCTCATCCATTATTCGGCTTCAACGCAAATCCGGAGTACCCGTTGGGAAAAATCACACTTCACGTTCGAGCGGGCTCTCAAACAGTGGATGTGGAATTCGTGGTCGTCAAGATCCTTTCGCCGTATAATCTCATCATGGGGCGAACTTGGTTGCATACTATTCAGGCTGTCCTAAGCACCTATCATCAGCTACTACGCTTCCCGACCAAACACGGCATTAAGCAAATCCGTGGTTCCCAGCAATCCGCACAAGCATGTTATCTCCTTTATGGAAAGACACCAACAGAGTCGCAGGTCAACTCCACTAAAGCCACGGAAGCCCTAGGCGATACCAGCAGTAGCTTGCCAAGTCGCATAATCAACGAGTTCAGCTGCGTTGCTACACCGGGAGATTTGATCCTGAAGGTACTTCCGGATGACAACAAACCGGTTGATGGAAAATTGGTTCCTAATTGAGACGGCCATTATCGGAAAGATTCCATATCGGCTCAAAAATATGTCAAGAAGGAGTCTGCCACGGCCCCGGAACCCGACGCACTCGCGAAAATTCTGTCATTAAACCCGACTTGTGGGAAATGATCCTAGTTCTAAATGATTCACCATGTACACATTCCACTTTTGAAATGCAAGGGTTCTTGTTGAAAAGTTGCAATCCCACCCACTGCGGAATATAATTAAAAAGTGTCGCGACGGAAAAAGCCTCCAGATTCGGAGCGCCCTTCGTGGATATCACGATTGGCCGACTAAAGTCTCCGGATTCGAAGCCACATCGGCACATGACGTCTTTGGGCCAAAAAAAATCCTCTGAATTCGGAGCGCCCTTCATGGATATCACGATTGGCTGATTAAAGTCTCCAGATTCGGAGCACCCTTCGTGGATATCACGATTGGCCATAGTCTCCGGATTCGGAGCGCCCTTCGTGGATATCACGATTGGCCGATTAAAGCCTCCAGATTCGGAGCGCCCTTCGTGGATATCACGATTGGCTGATTAAAGCCTCTGTTTTCGGAGACCCATCGGCACATGACGTCGTTGGGCCGAAAAATTCTCTGGATTCGGAGCGCCCCTCGTGGATATCACGATTGGCCGATTAAAGTCTCCGGATTCGAAGCGCCTTTCGTGGATATCACGATTGGCTAAACTCTCTGAATTCGGAGTGCCCTTCGTGGATATCACAATTGGCCGATTAAAGCCTCCAGATTCGGAGCCCCATCAGCGCATGATGTCTTTGAGCCGAAAAAGCCTCCGGATTCGGAGCGCCCATCGTGGATATCACAATTGGCCGATTAAAGCCTCTGGATTCGGAGCGCCCTTCGTGGATATCACGATTGGCCGATTAAAGTCTCCGGATTCGGAGCCCCATCGGCGCATGACGTCTTTGGGCCGAAAAAGCCTCCAGATTCGGAGCGCCCCTCGTGGATATCACGATTGGCCGATTAAAGCCTCCGGATTCGGAGCCCCATCGACACATGACATCTTTGGCCAATAAAGCCTCCAAATTCGGCTGACCAAATAGTGTCCCACCGAGCGACACTCAAGGGCCATATGAAAAAAATGCTTAATTAAGCAGGGATATGCAAGTTGAGCCGGCACAACCACATGAACAAAACAAAATGTGCCAATATTCGAAATAAGATGCTTAATTAAGCATAAAAAATTTAGAACGAGATATATAAACTTTTAAAATAACACATTTTATTCGATTAAATAGTAATTACAAAAATGCAATCCGCGTTCGAGCATTACAATATCTATTGTCATACGACGCCACCTTCATCCTCACCCTTCTCAAACTTTGAAGGTGAAAAAGGGGGAAGTGATCGCGTTGGTATAGCGCCCGCTGCTCGGAGAGCATCCGCACCTTGAAATGCTTTGATCTGACCGCGCTTGAATCCACGATGTTCACACCGGCGAGACAATCACCCTCGTGGTGGAGAGCTTTGACACCATAGACGATGTCAAGGCCGGCCTTATTTCTAAGGTCGCGGCGCTACGTCGGCCTCATTTCTAAGTCGCAGTTACGGAGAACTTCCCTGTTGATGTTTCTCCCTTCGGGGTGATCTGCTTCGACGACTTGGGGGCTGACGTTTTTCCCGTTCTTTGAACGCCCTACCTCTCGTACGGGTGGGTTCCCTGCTACGATTCATTGTAGTACCAAGCTCAGCCAAAGTTCGAGCTTCTCCTCTGTTGATTGAAGAAAACTCCATTTGACATTCACACTTATCTAACCCCACACAGCGCAATTGTTTTAAATCGAGTCTAAACACAGTAAGTGAAGTTACTGGCGCAAAGAGTCCGAGGCGATTTATTTCTAATCTTTGTAGTGACCCCGAGGCAATTTTATTAAACATTGAACTCCAAAAGATGGACGCCGATCGATGTTGGCCACAGCCATTCCATGTACTAATTTTTGGCTTTTCAAAGTTAAAATGGCACAATTATCTAAACGACAACTAAAGATGGGCTGACAGTCTCCGAATTCGGAGCCCCATCGGCGCACGACATCTTTGGGCCGAAAAAGCCTCCAGATTCGGAGTGCCCTCGGCGCGTGACGTCTCCGAAGTCGAAATACACGTGTGCCAAATAAAAATTATAACGAAACAAAGTTGAAATAGGCAAAATTGAAATAAACAATGTACTATTCAAATTAGATTGTTCAAGCCGTATAAACGTAATACGTTCGCACATTCGGAATAAAATGTGTACCAAACATTTTATTAAAATCAGCTAATAAATACATAATTTCACTTTCAATCTACATAATCATTACAAGGTTTTCTTTGGTTCGGCGGCTTCTTCATCATCACTCTTCTCAATTTCGAAAGCGGAGAAGGGTAAATCATCCTGTTGGTATGACGGAAATGTCGAATCCAACCCTGCCGCCTGGAGATTCTCAGCTTGCCGAAGTGCCTTGAGCCAGCAGTGCCTAAATCCATGATTTTCACATCAGCAGACTTCTTCGGCGAGTTTCTCCTTGGTCTTCTGAATTCCGACCTTTCGGCCGTCGTGGAAGCCTTTTTCATAGGTCGTAGCCCTCGCAGTCCCAATCGCGAACATGCTAGCCGTATTATGATCGGCGATCGCATCACTAATCAGCCTTTGAGTAACCCTCTCTTCGACAACCGGGTTGGGGTGGTTGGTTGCTTGGGGCCCGGCAGACTTGATTTTACTTAGCTCATGATCGGCCTTCTCGCGCGAGCTTCTAACTTTCGAATGCGTTCATCTCTCTATTCTACGTTGCGGTGAGCGGCGCAGAGACGCATGGCGATCTCATAAGTCGTGTACAATCCCCTCACCACCCCGTGAACTCCTTCACGAAACACTTCAAAGTCCGACCAACCTACCATCGACTGCTGAACTTCGGGTGGAAAAATCTGTAGAGCAAACTCAACTGCCACATTTGGATCTTGAATGATCGAATCTGCCTCTGTCATTGGTCTATTACCCATGATGGCCGCGAAACTCAATGGGCGAGGAGTCGCGTTGGATTCCCCTCCAGGACGAGGTTGAGGAGACTTACGTTGTGGCTGTTTGTCCCTCCTGGGTGACCTACTTCAACGACGAGGAGATCAATGTCTCTCCTGATCCCTCGAAGTCCTACTGCCCGCGCGCGAAGGTTCATGGCTTCGACTCATGGCACCTCCCAACTTAGCCAGCGTCTTCGCTTCACCTCTGCTGTTGAAGAAAAGCTTATTTGACATTCGCACTTGTTTAATCTTCTTCCAAGAGCTGGACTGAGTTGCTAACCGAGCACATAAATAGGACCCTCGTTCACGAAGTACACACCCATTTATTCCCTACGAGGGTAGCACCTCCGAGGCAATCTCATTAATATTGAAGCGTCAACAGCACGGCACCAACTGAGTCATATGCCCTAATCTCCCCATCCACCACTGATAATCGGCATTCTACAATCATGAACCAGGTGAGGCAAGGGCAGATTCACCAATCTAGATGGCTTGAGTGCCCTAGCCATTCCATGAATCGATTCTCCAGTACAAGATTCACAAGTAACGTGCTAATCGGCGTTCTACGATCATGAACCAGCTGAGGCAAGGGCAGATTCATCAATCTAGACAGCTTGAGTGCCCCAGCCGTTCCACGAATCGATTCTCCAGTACAAGATTCACAAGTAATGTGTTAATCGGCGTTCTACAATCATGAACCAGCTGGGGCAAGGGCAGATTCATCAATCTAGACGGCTTGAGTGCCCCAGCCATTCCACGAATCAATTCTCCAGTACAAGATTCATAAGTAACGTGTTAATCAGTGTTCTACGTTCATGAACCAGCTGGGACAAGGGCAGATTCATCAATCTAGATGGCTTGAGTGCCCCAGCCGTTCCACGAATCGATTTATCTGAACAGTAGTCATAAATTCATTTTGTTTATGATTAAATCAGATCCCTAATTTTAATCGGTTGATTAAGTATGTCATCTTACATAAGCTTGACATTTTGTTCTAACTGCTGATTCTCCTAACTATATACTTATACAACAAACAATACGAGAAATAATTTGAGAGCATATAAAATTTTCATTCATAAATTGGGCGCTAGCAACGGACATTTTACATATGAAAATCCCAAAAGATAGAAGTCAACTAACAAAAAACATACACTGCAATTGAGTAAAGCCTAACAAAACTAGAATGTCACCCAAATCAAGTCTAAGGATCAGACTCAAGCGGCTCAACGTCCACTTGCTCGTATAGAATTGGCATGGTCAATGTAACTCCAGCGGCAGCAAGGGCTTTGAGCCAGCCGTGTCTGAATCCCCGATTCTCAAATTTGGGGACTTCTTCTACGTAGTCATCAAAAGTGGCGCTCTTCCCAGCCTCGAACGCCGTGGAAGCCTCAGATTCGACTTTTTTCGTGGCCTGCTTCAACCCTTCCAACTCGGCCTCCAGTTTCGCAGGCGCCTCTTTGGCTAACTTGAGCGATTCCTTGCTCTCGTTTGCCCTCTCCTCGGTATCAGACCTGAGTTGATCGGTAGTCCTGGCCCTTTCCTTCTCAGCCTTTGCCCATGCACTTTCCATTACGGCTCTCATTGCCTCAAACTCCGCCCTGCTCCTTTGGCCATCAACTTTCGATTGCAAACGGCCAATCTTTTCAACAGCGTCACGCTGGTGTTGGCCTAATTCGGCGATCCTTCCAATTGTCTACAGAACAAAGGATCGTCACATTCCAAGAAACATTGAATGCAAACCAAAAGATCATCACATTCCAAGGATAAACAAGTACCAAAAAGGCCGATTAAGCAGCTAATGCTACCGTTGCCAAATCCGACTCGGCACGAAAGGTCGCCATGTTAGCCGGCAAAGAGACCGTGGCTGCCAAGCTCAATGCCACAACTGGATCTTTCAAAGTCGACGCTCCGGAGGAGATCGGCATGTTTTTTATCTTTGGTTCAATGAAGAAAGAAGCAACCACAGCCGACTCCTCTACTCGTGGCCGCTTATCAACAGGGCCGTCTTCGGAGCTGCCCTTGTCCTCAGCGCTTCTTTTTTCTCCTCGATCCTCCGAAATCAGCCATTCTTCTGTAATCGGGTGCTCGACGTCCTTTTCTGTCTCGACGACGACAACCTGGGCCGATTCCTCTACAACAGTAGGTTGAATAGATTCAGTCGACACAAATCTAGAACGGATGGACTCGGCCTTTTTTCGGCGGCCATGCGGCATTCCTCTTCCGTGCCATCTGTGTAAGATTTTCCTCAGCCATATCTTCAGAGTAATCGTTGGGAAGGTCCCCCAAGTTCGAAAAAATATCTTCGAAGGCATCCCCTCGGCCTGATGTAGATAGAGGGTCAGAATAGTTCAATCTGGCTTCCTCAAAGGCCGAATTAATCGCTTCGTCAATTTCTGTGGCTGACCGGTCTGAATCCTCGGTGATTAGTTCGGCCACTTGTTCTTTTGCGTGTTCAGAATTAGATGACTCTAAACCGATTTGCCTCAAGTTTTTGAAGCTGGGGAAGATGAGGGCAGCAAGTTGATTGTCATCTCGTGCGATAAAATGTTGTCTGTCGTTGAGAACGTTGTGTAAGTCGGCTCGTACCATAGGAGAATATGGGCTGCCCTTCCTTGTTTTTGAAGGTTTGGATGATCGACGAACTGTAGTGCGGTTTTGATTTCTGCGAGCACGACGTCGTCGTCTGAAACCAACACTTTCTTCAAATCGCTGTCTGCACAAACAAAATGATAAGATAAACATAGTGCCGAATACATATACATGCAAATATGAAGACCAAAGTGATCTAATCGGCCACCGGGTTCGCCTTTTTTCCTTGGCACCATCTAGACGATCTTCGCCTTCACTGAACTCCCAATTTTCGCGAATAATGACCATCACGTCGTCAACACGCTTGCCAGAGCTGGCGAGCATAGTCATGAAATGATGATCAGTATCCTTAGCTCTAAGAAAGTAGCGCCCTAGCTGGCCAGTAGATTTGGCAAGGGTGCAACAGTGCCGAATGGCAGGAATACCTAAATTGGTCCTAAGACGATGATTTAGTTCTACAATCCCCATTATGATACGAAAGAAATTGACGTTGGGCTGGGAGGGGATTAGACCCCAGTATCTAAGAACGGCCCTCAAAAGTGGGTGAAAAAGAAAGCAGACTCCGCCCTCAGCAATTGATAAGAGAGGAAAGACGATTGTGCTCTCATTTTCCCTCTGCATATCAGTGATACTATCTGCCAAGAGTGACTGATAGACATCATCAAGGATGGAGAAATGGCATCGAAAGCCGGAGATTCGATCCGCCGAAAGGAGCTCTTTCAGATGTTTTGCCATTCTTTTTAAGTCGAACCTAAAGATTACGGAAAGTTAAAAGCCAATAAGGAAGCGGGATCAAAAATGAAGGAGAAGAAGACTTACAAGAGATAAAGCGAGAAATGCATTGTAGAAGCCACGAAGAAATAGAGTTGCACTGGAGGGCGAGCAAGATGTCTTTTGAACATTCAGGACATATACTCAAAGAGGCAATTTCAAATCATATTAAACGGAAATAGTGTACGAAGGGGCGGGAAAGTGTTACGATGACTAAGAAGCATGTGCGCATTCTGACACGCATTGGGAAGAGGGTTAACCGCCGAATTTTTGACTTCCCAGGATAAAAGCCAAACACACCGACTAATTGATGATAGTAGGGTGTTTGGGGGGCAATTATGGGAGGCAGATTTTATTAGATCCATAGGGACGAATGAGTGTGTCCGATCCGAAACGTAACCTGTATTCGGTATATACCCCAGCCAATCAAGGAGCCGAGTAAAATAACCAGTATCCCAGTCAATAGAACTGACGCCGAGTAGAGGTACATGTGACGAAACAAGGATAGGCCCAGCCCAAAGGCCCAAAGAAAATACTATAAATATGGGATCACCCATCAGAGAGAGGCACATGAGAATTGTTGTGCTTAATTTAGAATATAAGTAATCTTAAGTGTTGAGATTGACTTGTCCGTCGGAGTGCTAATTCTGACACCCCCGACCGGAGTGTTTATTACTTTTCAGGTGACCATCAGCGGATCACGAGCGTCTCCCAGGATCAGAAGAGTATTTCCAAACCACTTCTCCACAACACAGAAAGTGCGAAGCAGAAAGCACAAGTTTTGAATAGATATTGAACAGAAAGTACAAAGTCAGAAAGGTGTGGTGCATACCTCCCAGGCTCTCCAGTAGCCTCCAACTCGCTCTCCTCTCATCCTGGAAGTGGAGCTTATGTAGCCATAGAGGGTGGCAAGGCCAGCTCTACTCCAATCATAGAATCCCACCGTGGGCTGTGTCACCAGGGAGCTCAGCAAATATAAGCCTACAGTGTTCCACTTGTTCGAGAACAAGGTGGTACTGAGGAGAAACATCAAGAAGCCCCGAGTGTACTGCTCCATCTCCTCGGGTGTCTCGAGCTCGCTCCCGTGAAACTGCTTGGTAAATCAACTGTACCTCACCATGACCGACCAATATAGAGGTAGGCACACTCCGAGCAGGTGAATCCATGCTGCCTCCCACTCGCCCATATCTGTGTTGAAAGGAATCAGATCACCCTTTACTCCTAAGCCTATGAGCATGGCAAATTCGTAGAGAGTTATCATCATCTCCCCGGCGGAAGAGAGGTGGAAAGAGTTAGTGGTGTCCCACCACCTCTCCACCAACGCGCCGAGAAGAGGCCGGCTCGCTATGAGGTTTGAAAGTCCAGAGTAGAAAAGGCCGAAGCCAGCCTCATCAACAATATCGCGGACCTCGGCGGGGAGCTCATCATACCAATCTCTCGCCGTCATTGCTCCATACCCCATATAGGCACGAGAGTCCCCATGTGGCAGAGAAAAGGTGAATCGGATGAAAGGCAGTGATAAAAGAGCATTCGGATGAAAGGTAGTGCAAGAAATACAATTAAAGATAAGGCAAGAATGCATGAAAATAGAGTTCATACCTTGGTAGCATTGAAAGAAAGGTGGGAGTCTGGCTCCCTTAGTAGGAGGTCCTTTGGCGCGCCACGGGCGATGTCATTAAAACGCCTGATGCCTCCAAGCTGTAGTATATGTGTACAAGGATGATCCGTCATTGGATCAAAGAGGCGCACTATCAGTGGTAATGGCTCTGGCTCAAGCTCTGGAGCGAACATTGCCATAAGATCAGCCGCGATGTCCTCTGCCGCCTCACCGGCCTCGACAATCCCTGGCTCCTCAACCTCGGCATGGGGTGATAATGGAGGTGGAACCTCAGGGAGAGCTCCGTCATGAGGTCTATCATCATCCATTTGAAAAGTGGGTGAAAAGTGGATGAAAAGTGAAGAAAAATGGAGAAAAGAGGGTAAACTTGGAAAATGTCAACCCTCGGAGAGAGAAAATGGAAGAAAACGTCAAAACCCGGGAAAGTTCACGAAACCTGAGAGAAATTCGAGGGGAACAAGCCTAAAGTGGTGAAAATGCAAGAAAAGCAACGAAATCAAAATCTAATCGATTCAAACTGTAGAGAATCAAGAGGGTTGTACGAAAAACGTTTGTGTGGGGTATTGGAAAACGTGTATAAAGTGCAAATCTAGAGAGATAAAGCACCTAGAGAGAGGGAGAGAATTTTCGGAGGTGTGGGAGTGTGCAAATGAAGTATGGAGTTGTATACTTAAAGACCCATGCGTGAAAAGACAAATCTATCCTAAAATGGCACGGGTGGCTGGCAGGCCTTTCTGGTGTCCGACAGATGGCCGACAGGTGGCTGGTGGTCCTTAGTTGTGTCCTGGGGCTGTTTTGTGTTTCAGTTTCCCGAGCAGTGCATTGGAGGTTTGCTGTTGGGTCCAGATGGATTCTAAGGGATCTCAAAACCACGTTTCGGCACGCAAACGTTCTCCACTTGCCAATATGAATGAGGTGTATCCTTTTTGAACATGTTGCAAAGCCTCCGAGAGATAAATCGGAGGTTGTCACCGAATATCATTTTTATTCACTTTGTCAGAATGCATAGTTGTTTTCTTCTATCGCATAGAATGTGCATTTTTACATGCACTTATGTTGCACGCGTGTCCTGTATCATTCATGATTCGCGCATAGAACACGCTTTCAATTTTGCATAGAATATGTTTTTGTTTCTTGCATAGAACATGCTTTCAATTAACATCATACGTCAATTATTTATCTTGCATGGAATATGTATTGTCATTGTATTGATTTGTAATATTGTTCACTTGGTGCATCTATCACACCTGGAATATGTGTCACTGTATTGATTTGTAATATTGTTCACTTTGTGCATCTATCAAACCTGTTCACTTTGTGCATCTATCGCACTCGCTCACTTTGTGTATCTATCACACACGCTAATTCCTCTTTGCATCTTTTGCTTTTACCTTATGACGTGTGAAGCACCCTGGGCGTGTTTTATCTCGGGACGGTGAAACACGAGCCTGAGCAATTTTTCTTCTATCTCAAGATGCGTGAAGAGAGGCCCTGGACGGATTTTGTATCGAGATGCATGAAGCGCAACCCCAAGCGGTTTCTTTTTCTCAGTTTCTTAAGACGGGTAAAGCGCGGCCCTAGATGGGTTTTATCTCGAGACGTGTGAAATGTGACCCCAAGCGGTTTTCTTTTCTCAGTTTCTCAAGAAGTGTGAAGCACGACCTTGAGCTGTTTTTTTATCTCAGGATGTGTGAAACACGATCTCGAGCGGTTTTCGTTTCTCTATTTCTCAAGATGCATGAAACATAACCCTGACCTGTTCTTTCTTTCCTCATCCCACATTTTGGCGTGGCTAGAGTATGTTTTAGATCTTTTTGCATAGAATCTGTGTTGGTTTTATGCTTGATGCTACTCATTCATACGTTGTTATCTTGTTATTGCTTATTGCATATCTGTTATTGCATATTGCATCATCTTACATGATCATAAGTTTTCAAAATAGTTGGCTTCGCGAAGCGTGTGAGTCTAGCTTATAAAGTTTTCTTCGTGTATATCATTTGCATCTCGCCCCAGAACTACGTTGGTTTGATTCCCCACAAAGGGATACGTAGGCATCTTGCGAGCGCAACCATTTAATTTTTGTCTTGATTGTTTGTCCAAGTCTTATGGCCTTGTTAAAACGGGTCGTCTTTGCGCTTTGACATTCACGCACGTCATTTCATGACTTTGAGTTCTGTCAAAGAGGGGCAACTGTAGACACCCCATTTTTGACCGCCCTTATGACTTGGACGTCACCACTTGCACACTTAATGATGTTGTATATGCTTGTTAAGTGCTCGGAGTCCTCAGCAGAATGCCACAACTTTGAGCATTCAAACCCCATACACCTCTTGCCTTATTTTGGACCACAACCATACTTCTTCAAGCTTGAAAAACCTTCAGGCCTACCGGCCACCACTATTGGCTGCCGGCCACTATTCTTGGCTACCGGCCACAAGTGTGTTTTGCAGATATTTTCTGCCAGTTGTTGTCACAGATGCATGCACTTGCTTACACGTGTATGTATAGATATTTCTGAGGGAGTTTGATGTTTGTCTATATATAGAGGACCTCCCCTCTTGCTTTCAAGGTTGGAAAATTTTTGAAGCAAAATATTTCCTCTCTCTACAATTCTCTCTCTCTCTTACTAGTTATTGAACCTTAGCCAATACACTCTAAACCAAACCTTATCATCTTGGAGTCGAGGTACTTTTGAGCCTACTTTGAGCTCTTGAGAGTGTGTTTGTGTTGAATTGTTGCTTAGAAGTGTTCTCCTCTTCAAGAGATATAAGGCTTGGCTTGTTTCCTTGCTTTGGTTGCTTCTTTTCCTATTGTTTTTGGACTGTATAAGCTCTGTAATTTTCAGCTGAAACTTGTGTTTCAAGGCCTTAAAAGGTGGAGGGGTGGTTTACATTTCTTTCCACCTTGCTTCTCTAGCCTTTACCCTTGTGTTTACCACCTTTACACTATCTTTTTTTGAGCTTTTAAACACTAATTTTCAGAGCTTTTTTCAGTGGCTAAAATGTTGTTTTGAAATCCAAAAATGGAGGGGGTACCCTCCCTTCCTTGTGTCTTGTTTACCAGCTTACATAGCTCTATATTTTAGTTTATTATTCTAGCTATTTTTATCTTAATTCTAGCATGTTTTAGGACTTATTTAGCATTGTTTTAGGACTATTTTTAGTGGTTCATTGCATTTGAGCCTTGTATTGCATGCTTGTAGTGTAATTATCCTCATAGACTTGGTGGTTTAGGCCTTGGCCACCAACCTATTTGAGTTGATAGCATTTGTTTATGGCTTTCCATACTTGTTATCACCTCTAATCACTTCTGCAACCTCCCTCCTTTCTTGGAGTTTGCTTTTCTTTGAAAGTTGGTTCAAACTAGTTGCTTATTTAAAGCTTGAGATTGAGGTCTTATGCTTAATGGTTTAATCCTTTTGGGGGTTCATTACCAACGACATGATGCTTCTCTCATGCCTAAAACAACTCTTGGTTTGATGCTTCTTTCCATTAGAGGACTTAAAGCTCACCTTTGAACTTAATTTACTAAGGAATGGTTGGTAATTAAAATGGAGTAATGAAATGAGGACTAAAAATAATGCAAGATAATAATTTGGTTTGGGTTCAATCGGACGTTAACTGAACCCTTGAATCTTGAATCATTTCATAATTGTTAGTGATGTAAACGGTTCAAGAGTCAATGTCAACCACTTCCTTTGATCAATTCATGATAGGGAGGGGGTTTGAGAGTCTTTATTTGTTGCATTTATTGAACTTGCACACTTTGGTTCATAGGCCATTATGCAATGAAATTGTATCAACTTATGGTTTATGAATTAAGTTTACCACCCCTTTGAGCTATTTGATGATAAGGAGGGGTAAGTTGTGCAAACAACCCTTGAGAATACCCGCCTCTTGCTCTATTACTCTCTGTTGCAGTAGGAAGAACCAAGCATCAGTGGCCGGTAGGCCACCTTTTGTGGACGACAGACCATCATTTGTTTGCCAATAGGCCACCACTTACCTTTCCAAAATCTAGCAGTGCCCTTTTGAAACAAAACAAAGTTGGTTTTGACGTGAAAAACAGTGCAAGTGTTCTAATTGTGTAACAGAGGCTTCTTGGCAGCAAAACAGTGGCTTTCTCAAATAGGAATCCGTAGTCATGCATGAGCATCCTTCGCTTCCCGGGGCTAATTAATTGCTTAGTTAATTCATTCATGTTGTAATTAATTAGTTGTAGCTAGTTAATTTTGTTTTGTAATTAATTTATTGTTGTAATAATTAATTAGCTAGAATAGTTAATTAGTTAATTGGTTTTGTAATAACTAGGTAGCATAGTTAGTTTATTTGGTTTGTAATAATTAGTTAATTCGTTTTGTAATAGTTAGTTAATTAGCTTAGCTAGTTAGTTTATTCGGACCCTCCTGTGCGAGAGCAAACAAATGTTGTAATAATATGTATGTCTTCCAACCCCACGTCTTTCTCCCTTTTATTTACCTACTTATGTTGGTTAGTTTAGGGTATCATGTTTTGTTTCCATCCACTTGTATTGCATGCATTGAGGCTCGGCACTTGATTCTAACTTGCATTGTTAGTTTAACACTTCTTTTAATACGTGCTTAGACCGCATGCTATCAAATTGATTCATATGCCATATTAGTAGCCAAGCCTAGTACTTGCATATCGCATGTGTTGCGTTAGTCATATTGCATTAGTTAGGATCATGCATTATTCTAACTTTTTCATCTTTTTGGCTTGGAATACTAGGTGAGCATTTTTTGCTTTAGCATATCGCATGCGTGTGATTGTTGCCCTGTCTAGCATGCTTACCATGAGGCTAAGTGCTTATCTGATAAACTGCTTGAATGCTTGTGGATGAAGGCTATTTTCTTGAATTTGAATAATTGAGCAATGTTTATATGCGACCACTTTTTCAAGTGGTACATATTCGAAACAATTTTCAAAATGAACACGGATCAAGTTTTCCAATTTTTGCAAACTAGTCTATACTTGTGTGAGTGCACATCACATAGTAACGCTATCCTAATAATCGGAACAAGAGCATATAATGTAAATAAGATTCATATCATGATTAGTAGAGGTCGATCTTTGATCGGGTGAGCAGAGGTGCTCAATTCATGACCTTCCCCTCTCATACCCAAGTTGCTGAGCCGATACAATCTTGGTGATGATGGACACATGGCCTTTGGCATGAGTCATGGGTTTCCTAAATTTTCTAAAACTATTTATGTGGCGACTCTGTATCTGCAAAGTAGTCCATTTTTGGCAATTTGATTCAAAATTGATTTTTCAAAAGATTTGTCGGATTTGGACTCTTTGGTGTTTATCTATTTCACATTGCACTTGTGAGATCAGATTTAGAACCGCGGAAGTCCGATATTGTAGGGCTTATTTTTCTTCCGAAATGGGGTATGAAAAGTCGATCTACACACATGTATGGCATTTTTCAAGCATTTCTTCTTTTCTATCTCAAAACAATGCAATGCCAGATTATAATTCAGTTCATGAAAATAATTCTTTTATATAGAAAATAGGGAAGTGGATACAAAATACTAGGAATCTTTAGGTACGTGTCTACACTAGGCTATACAAGTACTACCAAAGCTATTTTACCGGTACTAACCGGAAGGATCAACACCTAACCGCGCGGGTTTCTGGACTTTCAACAAGGACACATAGGCTAACATCACAACCACAACTACAACACCTAACCAGATTCACAAAGGTATTCACCAATTTTTCTCAAAAACCGATACATTTACAATGTTCAATGTGTAGTGATGCTCAATGTACAATGGGTGGGAATTAGTTTCAATTCAACCTAACCTTTATGCAATGTCTACAACAATCAAGGCTATCCTCCACTGATAGCCCAAAACATATATTTATAAACAATAGTTAATTTCCAATCCAAAGATACATTTTCATCAATTACAATGGGAGTGATATTACATATCCCACTCAACCACCATCATCAACATAGTCATTATTCCAATTTTACAATATCCAACATAGTCATATCCAACATCATTTTTCTTTTTCCCTCTAACAATTCCAAATATCCAAAATTTTATTTCAAAATTAATTTTAAGAAAAGATATCCACCATTATGACACAAATCACCCATAACCATACTTCCACAACCATTTTCAAGAAATCAATTTGGAAAACCTCTCTTTTAATTTCAAACCAAACTTGTAATGCCCGAAATAATTGACATTAACCCATTACATAACAATGTTACAATAGATCAACAATCTTATATCTTCTATTCATTTATATCTTTGATCATTACAAAAGGTGGCATATGCAATATATTTTCACAAATCCTAGATCCTGAATCTATAGCATATGTCATGGATATATGGAGAACTTGATCTCCTGGTGGGGTGGCAAACTAGTAAGATCCTCGGGTATTTGCAAACTACCCTCGGCAATTCAACTTGAACCCCATCATTTTCACTACCCAAGAGTGTTGCAAGAAGACAACTAAGCTTGGTCCTACCACAAGGGTCCTAAATTGGAGACAAGACTCTATCAGCTCGGTACCCCAAAAAATAAAATAAATCACCACTTGAGGTGCACACCGTAACTCTTTGATAGTAACAATCAATAATACCATGGTATGAGGACAACCGATCCATGCCCAAAATGATTTTAAAACTCGACATATCTAACAATACAAATGCAAAAGAAAGTCAGTGCCTGGCAACCTCTATCTCTTAACCACGACATCCCAAGTCCAAGTCAACCTTACCCCCAACTGGGACTCCACCTCGAGTGGAGATGCTAACTGAGCCACCTCTAACCCCAAAACGAATGCGAAGGCAGACAAAATAAAGAAAGGTGATGCACCAGTATCAATCAACACATTAGCAATCAAATTGAACAACAAGAAGTTACCTCTCAAAACAAAGGGTGCTGGTAACTGATCCGACGTGATTAAAGCATACACATGCTTGGTAGGTCTCTGCTCCATATGCTCACCCCTTAGAGCGTAAGACAAGTAAGCTGACTGAGCCAAACAGGCTCCCTGAGTGGCCCTCGAGGCCTGTACTGATTAGGTAGGCTAATGGCTTTGAGTCTGCCTTGAAGAAGACAACCCAGGTGTGCCACCTGTCCAAGAGGAAAACCTCCTCGAATGCCCTAACTGCCCACACTGATAACAGGTAGGCGACTGCCTACTTCCCTGACTCTGGCTCTAAGAACAAGCTGCTGGCGACATAAACTATTGTCCCCTCCACTCCGCGGGCAAACTGGAGACTTGTGGCCTAGCTGGCTACACTTAAAGCAAGTGATCGCTCCCTAACTTCCTCTCCCTAAACCAAAACTCGATACAGGAAAGGTGGATCTGAATTATGCTGTCTGGAACTACTGTGGGGTAGAACCCCTCTACCTCTTGTTGTCCTGTACCTCCTCCTCAACCTTCTGACTCCTTTACCTAGAGCCCCTCATCCTCTTATCCTTCGTCTGAATCACAGCCTCTAAGTGAATCGCCTCCTCCACAAGACGACGACAATCCCTAATCATAGACGCGGCCACCTTGAAAAGGAGCCCAGCCCTTAGTCACTTTTCAAACTCCAAACAACCACGTTCCTCCATCGCCACCAACTCTGGTGCAAATCTAGAGAGGCTAGTAAAAGCTACCTCAAACTCTACTACAGGCATATTTAGTGGCTTGAGCTTCAAGAACTGATCCTTAACTTCTCCCTAGCAGTGGGAGGTACAAACCTGTCTTGGAAGGCATTGACAAAGGCCTCCCAAGCCACTCCAATGCGCCTACGCATATGCTTCCACCATTGACCCACATCTCCCTTTAGTTGGAATGATGCCAAGGTCATTCTCAAGCCATCGTCCTTGATGCCAAGCATCTTGAACGTCTTCACTATCTACTCTAACCATTCATCTGCCTTCAGTGGCTCCTTAGGATCGCCCAAAAACTCATCCGGATTCAACTGAAAGAACTCCCTCTTTAGAATAGATGGCCCTGTCTTAGCAACATGGGCCTGGACTTGATTCTCTACCATGAGAATGTGCATGGAGTCCCTTAAAGCACCTACCATTTCTAGTGCCAAAACGCCCATGGCTTGCTGACCTGCTGGCTTGGCCATGTTAGCAAAACTAACTCCCTCCTCTTGCGTCAGAATTTCTTCTAGTATTGGCACCTTCTGCTGCCTAGGCCTACCAGGCCTACCACCACCACGTCCTAACATGCTAATAAAGATAACACAACTGATTAGCACATTTACAAATGAGCTGAAGCTAATTCACTCACGTTCTAATGCGGTGGACAACATTTAATTCACTCCACTTAAGTATATAGCCACACAAACACAAATGAATTTCCTTTCCAGATAATGACCATTCTACGACATTGCCAGAGTTCCAATTAGAAATAGCACTGATCAAGTGCTATTCTAACAAGACTTCTAGAAACTCCTAAACCCAATCAATATCTAAGAAATTAAAACCCAAACCTATATAGTCACATAAGAATGCTATCACATAGTATACCAGGTTTACATTCTAATGCAATCTAGCAAGAAGAACCCACTGTGGTAAAAATCGCATCCCACGATCAAAAAGTATTCAAACCCGGTTGCTCTAATACCAAGTTGTAACGCCCCAAAATAATTGACATTAACCCATTACATAACAATGTTATAATAGATCAACAATCTCATATCTTCTATTCATTATAGCTTTGATCATTACAAAAGGTGGCATATGCAATATATATTCACAAATTCTAGATCCCGAATCTATAGCATATGTAGTGGATACATGGTAAATGGAAATTGAAATCAAATAAGAAATGCCCTAATGGCTTACAACTTTCCAAGAAGGTGCTTGGTTATAACAAAATGAGTTTAAACTCAATACAAATAAAGCTTGAGGCTTAAACAAATAATTACATCAAAACAAAACCAAAAAGAAGCCTTAAGCTCTGAGTCCTCCCAAGCTATGTCATCAGCACCTAAAAGTTGTTTCCTACATAGGGTGAGCCGAAGCCCAGTAAAGATACTCTAACAAAGTATACGAATCTTACCAAAATCATAAGGTGAATGCACATGCATGCCATTTTCCAAACATTCATCATTTTCCATCTCAAAACAATGCAATACCAAATTATATATCAATTCAGGAAAATAATCCTTTTATACAGAAAAGAGGGCAGTGGATAAAACACACTGGGAATCTCTAAGTACATGTCTACAAGTAGCCTAAACAAGCCCTACCAAACCCATTTTACTAGTACTAACCCGAAGGATCGGCACTTAACTGCGCGGGCTTCTAGACTTTCACCAAGGACACATAGGCCAAGATAATAAAACCACAACTACACCCACTAACCAGATTCACCATAGTATTTACCTCTTTTTCTCAAAAACCCATTACATTTACAATGTTCAATGTAAAATGATGCACTATGCACAATGGATGAGAAATTAGTTTTAATTGAACGTAATCCTCATGCAATGTCTATAACAATCGAAGACTATCCTCCACCAATAGACCAAAATAGATATTTCTAAACAATAGATAAATTCCAACCAAAGGATACATTTTCATTAATTACAATAGGAGTGATATTACGTATCTAACTCCACCACCATCATCATCATCATAAATTATTCCAATTTCAGAAAATCCAACATCATTTTCCCATTTCCCTTTCAAAATTCTCAAATCCAAAATTAGGCCCAAAACCCCAATTTCCATCCAAAATCAATTTTGAGAAAAACTTTCTACCAATTCAACACAACTTATCCACTACCATATTCCAACAACCATTTTCAAGAATCAATTAGGAAAACTCCTCTTTTAAAAGACAAATAAATAAGCTAAAAATCATAAAAAGTGTCAAAGTAATCCCTACCTCAAAGGAGAAGAGCAAAGGAAACAAGAAGTAGAACTGGACGGAGCCAAAAACACTAACTTTCCAATTAGAATGAAGCCCTCGATGTGCTCTATCTTTTACTCCAAAGGACTAGGGTGAGGAAATGCACGAATTGAGAGTATTTGGTGCAAAAGCTCAAGAACGAGAGAGAAAGTATATCTAGGGTTTTGAAATTTATTGAGAGAGAAAGAGCTGAAAAAGTGATCCAAAAGGGCTGCGTCTTAGACTAATATATGCATAGTCCGCTCGAGCAAATGAATGGTTGCTCGAGCGATAGACACAATAAGTTACACCATTCGAGTGACCAAAACTACCGCTCGAGCGCACAATGAAGCAGTTCAAACTTGAAAAATTTTGCCTGAGCACAAGAAACGTCGTTCGAGCCTAGATATCAAACTCTCAGTAGTTTACAAACTATAAAAGACCGCTCAAGCGCAGGAATGGTTGCTCAAACAAACAAGGAAAATTCTAGGCACTTTGAAAAACTAACTTCCCAACCTGTTTCAAACACAACCAAAACTCCCAAAAGCCAAACTCAATAAACAACAAGATGGAAATGAATTGAGCAATAGTTAAATATATGAGTTCTTGGATCCAAAAGCAATAAATGGGTCGTGTCTAAACCAAAATCGTTATAAACCCTAGGTTTTACCAAAAGTTTCCAAACAAATAACCTTTTTTCAAAAGGCAAATAACTAAGCTGAAAATCATAAAAAGAGTTAAAGAAATCCCTACCTCAAAGGAGAAGACCAAAGGAAACAATAAGTAGAACTCAATAGAGCCAAAAACACTAACTTCGCCGATTAGAACGAAGCCCTCGACATGCTCTACCTTTTACTCCATAGGACCAGGGTAAGGAGATGCACGGATTGAGAGTATTTGTAGCTAAAGTTCAAGGACTAGAGAAAGAGAGAGACTGAAGATCTAGGGTTTTGAAATGTTTAAAGAGAGAGAGAGAACTGAAAAAGTGACTGAAAAAGGCTGTCTCTGGGTCTGATATATACACAGACCGCTCGAGCGAATGAATGATCACTTAAGAGACAGACACAATAAGTGACACCGCTCCTGTAACGCCCTGAAATCAAAGACAAAAAACCATCCATAATATTAATAAATGACGACGATGTGTAAATATAGTTTTCTGAAATAAGTATCCTTTCATTTCATATGATTATTTGATACAAAAGGTAGTACATGCACTTATACATTCACAAGTCCTAACCCTGAATATATAGCATGTGTTACATGTTAAAGATATGAAATAAGAGTTAAAACAGATAAGAAATGCCCTAAAGGCTTACAACTTTCTAAGACAATGCTTGGTTACAACAAAAGTGAGTTTTAGACTCAATACAAGTAAAGCCTTAGGCTTGTACAAAAATAATTATAACAAAAAAACAAAATGAAGCTCTTGCTCCAAGTCCTTCCAAGTTATTGCCTTGGCGGAGGCATATCATCAGTACTTGAAAATGGTTTTCCACATAAGGTGAGCCAAAGCCCAATAGAAATATTCCAACACAATATATGAATCTTAATAGAGTTGTAAGATGAATGCATAAGTAATGCTTGTGCCAAAACATTTTCATTTCTCTTTCCAAAACTGTGAAATGCCAAATTTATATCACAAAATGATGATATCATTTCCTTTACAATAGAAAATAGGGCAATGAATACAACGTTGTGAATCTCTTGGACGGGTATGCAAGTGGGCTACAAGCACTATCAATTTGTCATTTTTGTCGGTATTAACCGGACAGCTCAACACCTAACCGCACCGGTTTCTGGTCTTTCACCAAGAACACACATGCCAACTTAATACCACACTATACTCCTACCCAGATTCACTAAGTTATTCACCCCTTTGTCTCAAAACAACAACATTTTTAAATGTGTTAAACATGCAATAATGCTCAATGCCACGCATGCCATGGATGCCACAACAATCATAGCTATCCTCCACAGATAGCCCAAAATTGATATCTCTAAACAGATAATTAATTTTCATAAAGATAAACTTTCCAAATTTCAAGATGTGAGTGGTAATACATACCCAACTCCACCATCCTCATCAATATCAATCCAATTTCAAATTTCCAACATCAATTCCATTTATTTATACACAATCAACATTTGATATATTTAGGGAAAAATCCAATTTTCTTCCAAAATCAATTCCACGTATCAAAACCAACCATTTTATCACAACACAATCTCATTTCTTGTCGCACTACCATTTTCAAGAAACCATTTGAAAACCCCTCCTTTGAGTTTTAACCAAAAACTGTAGGTTTGTTCAAAAATCCCAAATCACAATATTGTTTTAGAAAACAACAAATAACTAAGTTAAAAATCATAAGAAAGTGCGTAGAATCCCTATCTCAAAGTTAGAAGCCTAAGGAGACAGAGAAGAAACCACAACAAAGCCAAAATCCAACTTTGCTCCGATTAGAACTAAATTTTCATCACAGGGACACGGGTGAAGAAATCAATGGATCTAGGTGTATTTGTAGAGAGAATGTGAGTTTTAGAAAGATAGTGAGAGAAAATACGGTTTTGAAATGTTTAGAGATGAAAAAGTGACTCAAAAAGGTGACTTTACGATCTGATATATGTGTAGACCGCTCGAGCGCAAAAAGTGTCACTCAAACGACCAGACACAATAAGTGAGACCCCTCGAGTGAAGAATACAAACTCCAAGAGGTTTTACAAACAGAAGACCATCACTCGAGCTCAAGAAGTGCCACTCGAGCCAACACCACAGGAGTGCAAAAATGACTGTTCGAGGATAAAATGTCAACTCCTAGTATCTTTGCAGGCCTACAAAAGTACTAAGAGTTCTCAAAGACAGCTCGAGCGCAAGAAGTGTCGCTCGAGTGAAGAAGGCAAAATTTAGGCAGAAACCATTTTGAAAAACTAACTCTCGACCTGTTCCAATTGCAACCAAGGAACTCCAATAACCAAACTCAATAAGGAATAAGGAGAAATAAGACATGAACATTTGTATAAGACAATAAAACTCGGATCCAAAATATCAAATGGGTCGGGTCTAAACCAAAATCACTACAACCTCCCCTTAAGAAATTTTGTCTCGAAATTCCAAATCAAAACAGAACCATGTTTAAACCAATTACAACCATGATAGTAGATCAAATTCATCACCATGACCCATCCACCGGTCATTCATTCTCATCACCATGATAAACACATGCTCATTACTAAATATACAATTCACATTTCTAAAACATATACAATGTTTGTAACACATTAACATAACAACGTTTCAATACATGTTCAAACATCAACAAATAAGTTCGGATACTTCTCATGGACTTCCGTCTCACGTTCCCAAGTTGCCTTCTCAACCCCGTGGTGTATCCACAACACCTTTACCAGAGGAATCGTCTTGCCAAGCAAGACTTGATCTCAAGTATCTAAAACTCTAACCGATCTCTCTTCATACGAGGCATCCTTATCTACTTCTTGCTTTGTCCAATCCAACATGTGCGATGGATCCGGCTCATACTTCCAGAGCATACAGATATGAAACACGTCATGAACCTTGAAAAGCTGTGGTGGCAAGGCCAAACGATAAGCTACCTCTCCCATCGGCTCTAGGATTTCAAAAGGTCCAATAAATCTAGTAGACAACCTCTCGCTCTTCCTAAACCTCATCAAACCCCATCTAGGTGATATCGTCAAGAAGACGTGATCTCCTACCTCAAATGATAACGGTTTCCTCCTACGGTCGGCATAGCTCTTCTGGCAACTCTGAGCTATAACCAACCTCTTACGAATAAGTGCAACCTTCTCCGTCGTTTTCCAGACTAACTCAAGACCTTTCATAAGTGCATCACCCACCTCGGCCTAACACATAGGAGATCTACACGGTAGGCTATACAAGGCCTCAAAAGCTTTCGTGCCAATGCTCACCTGAAAGCTATTATTATAAGTGAACTCCACTAAGGGCAAATGCTTCTCCCACGACCCCTTAAAATCAAGAACATAACCTCAAAGCATATCCTCATGAATTTGAATGGTATGCTCTGACTGCCTGTCAGTCTAAGGATGATAAGTGGTGCTAAAAGTCAACTTAGTGCCCAAAGCATTCTATGGGCTCGGCCATAACCGAGCTGTGAAACGCAGATCTCTATCCGAAACAATAGTCATAGGGACCCTATGCAATCAAACAATGTCCTTGACGTAAAGGTCGACAAAAAAATCTACCGAGTTACTCATGCACATAGGTACACAGTGCGCCGACTTAGTTAACCGATCATCTATCAACCAAATGGTATCATACCTCATTAAGTCCTTGGAAGACCCATAACAAAATCCATCATGACATGCTCCCATTTCCACTCGGCTATAGGCAAGGGATGCAATCAACCCACTGGCCTCTAATGCTCGGCCTTCACTTGTCAACAAGTAAGGTACCTCAATACAAACAAGGCTACATCCTTCTTCATCCCCTTCCACCAAAACTGGCAACTAAGGTCATGATACATCTTTGTGCCTCCCGGATGTACCGCAAAGCGTGAATGGTGAAACACTCGGAGTACCTCTTTTCTGCAAGATTCCAGCACGAAAAGACGGTCGAGGTATCTAACAATTGAGTCAGAAAACACATTCAAGCCCTTTTCTACCTTCCCAATAGAGATCTTCTCCCAGAGGGTTTCTACCTTAATATCACCCCTCTGTACTTCTATAACTCAGCTCACAAGTGTAGGTTGTGCAACTACAGTAAACAAGGTAGTCGACTCAATGGACTTGCCAAGATGCAAGTCGAACTCGCTAATAACACCCATCATCTCCAATTTCTGGATGACAATACTCGCTACACTGCTTATGGGCTTTCTACTCAAGGCATCAGCCTCTACGTTGGCTTTCCCCAGATGATAATGCAACTCAAAATCATAATCGTCCATAAACTCTATCCACTTCATTTGCCTCAAGCTTAGATCTTTTTCTGAAAACAAATACTTCAAACTCTTATGATCGAAAAAGATGTCACATCTCTCACCATACAAGAACTACCTCTATATCTACAAGGAAAAGATCACTGCTGAGTAGGATAATTTATCTCTTGTGTTTTCAGCTGACATGAGCCATAAGCTACTACCTTCCCCTCTTGCATCAAGACACATCCTAAACCTTCCTAAGATGCATCACAATACACTGAATAGCCCAAACCTCTCTCTGGAATGATCAACATTGGAGCGGTGGTAAGTCTAACCTTAAGTTTTTGGAATGACTTTTCACAAGTCTTACTTCACACAAACTTAATTCCTTTCCTCATCAGTCTAGCCAAAGGTGAGGCTAACTTAGAGAAATCCTTCACCAAACGACGATAATAACCGGCTAACCAAAGAAACAACGAATCTCAATGGCATTCTTATGGTGTTCCCAATCTTGCACTACCTCGATCTTAGATAAATCTACAGTCACCCCTTTCTCGAATACCACATGGCCTAGGAATTTCACCTCTTTCAACCAGAACTCACACTTCTCGAACTTAGCATACAATTTGTGGGCTCTAAGTAACTCAAGCACAACTCGCAAGTGTTCCTCGTATTCCTCCACAAAAGGTGACTAAATCAAGATGTCATCAACAAACACAACTACAAAACGGTTTAGGAATTCATGAAGGATCCGATTCATCAAATCCATAAATAAGGCCGATGCATTGGTTAACCCAAAAGGCATCAGTAGGAACTCATAATGGCTATACCATGTACGGAATGGGATTTTCTGGATATCCTCCTCCTTCACTCTCAATTGGTGATAACCCGATCTTTGGTCTATCTTAGAAAAGCAACAAAACCCCTTCAGCTAATCAAATAAGTCATCTATACGAGGCATTGGGTACTTGTTCTTAACAATTATCTGGTTTACTTCCCAATAATCAATACAAGGTCATAATGTACCATCCTTCTTCTTGGCAAAGAGAATGGTGCTCCCCAAGATGAAGTACTAGGGCGAATAAAACCCTCATATAACAATTCCTGGAGTTGAACCTTAAACTCACTCAATTCAGTGGGTGCAAATCTATATGGTGCCATAGAAATTAATATAGTGCCAGTCACTAAATCAATAGAGAACTCTATCTTATAGTGAGGTGACAAACTGGTGAGATCCTCAGGAAAGTCGTCCGGGTATTCAGAAATTACCCTTAGCAACTCAACTCAGACCACATCACTCTCAACACCTAAGAATATAGCAAGAAGAAGACTAAGTTCACCCCGACCACATGAACCACACACTAGCAACAAGGCTCTATCAACTCGGTCTCCCAAGAAATAAAAGCGGTCACCACTCGAGGCACATACAGTCACCCTCTGGTGATAACAGTCTATAACAGCAAGATAAGATGACAACCAATCCATACCCAATATAACATCAAAGCTCAACATGTCAATCAACTCAAATGCAAAAGGAAGTAAGCGACTGGCAACCTCTATCTCACAACTCTGACACCCCTGGTCCAACACAACCTCACTACCAACTGGTGACTCTAACCTGAGTGGACATACTAACCAAACCACTTCGAACCCCAATGCCAATGCAAATGTAGACGAGATAAAAGAATAGGATGCACCTGTATCAATCAATACATTGGCAGTAGAATTACACAATAAGAAGTTACCTCTCACTACCGAAGGCACTGGTACTAAATCTGGCGTGGTAACATCATAAACACGCTTGTAGGTCTCTACTCTCCATGCTCACTCCTCAGAGCATAAGTCTGATGCACGGATTCAGCCGAAGAGGCTCCTTGATTGGCCCTCGAGGCCTGAGCTGACTGTGTAGGTTGATGGCTCTGTGTCTGCCTTTGCCACCTGATTAAGGACAAAACTTCCTCACATGCCCTGACTGCCCACACTGATAACAGGTAGGCGGCTACCCTTTCCCTTTACTCTAGCTCTGAAAAGGAGCCGCCGACGATGCAGACTACTGTCGTCCTCCCTTTTGCGGGCAAACTATAGACTTGTGGCCTAGCTGGCCACACTTGAAACAAGTGATCCCTTCTTAACCACCTCTCACTGAGCCAAAACTCAGTACAGGAAAAGTAGACCTAGACTGTGCTCCTTAGGACTACTGTAGGTTAGAACCCTTGTGCCTCTTGCTATCCCGAGTCTCTCCCTAAACCTCCGAACTCCTCTACCTGGAGCCCCACATCCTCTGCTCCATAGTTTGAATCACAGTCTCTAAGTGAGCTATCATCTCCACAAGACGATAGTAGTCCCTAATCATAGATGCAGCCACCTTGAAAAAGAGTACAGTCCTTATTCTCTTCTCAAACTCTAGCCAATAGCGTTCCTCCATCGCCACAAGCTCTGGTGCAAACCTCGATAAACTAGTGAAGGCAGCCTCAAACTCGGCCACTGGTGTGTTAAGCTGCTTGAGCATCAAGAACTGTTCTCTCAACTTCTCTATAACAGTAGGAGGCAAAAACTTGTCTTGGAAGGCATTGACAAAGGCCTTCCAAGTCACCCTAATGCGCCCCCGTACAAACTTCCACCACTGACCTACATCTCCCTTCAGCTGGAAGGAGGCCAAGGTCACTCTTAACCCATCATCCTCGATGCCAAACATCTCGAACGTCTTCACCATTTGCTTAAGCCATTCATCTGCTTTCAAAGGCACTTTCGGATCCCCCAAAAACTCATCCGGATTAGACCAAAAAAACTTCATCTTCAAGAAAAACGGCCATGTCTCAACAACATGGGCCTGGACTTGATTCTCAGCCCTGAGAATGTCCATGGATTCCCACAAAGCTCTAACTATTTCATAGGCAAAAGCTCCCATGTCCTGTTAACTAACCAGTGTGGCCATATTGGCCTAACCAACTCCTTCATCCTGCATTAGAATTTCATCCGATAATGGCACCTCCTACCATCTAGGCCTGCCATGCCTACTACCACCACGTCTACGTCCTGACATCCTAATAAGGGTAACACTAGAGATTAGCACATTTACAAATGTGCCGAAGCTAACTCACTTGTGTCCTAAAGCGATGGACAACAATTAATTCACCCCACATAAACACACAATCATATAAACGCATACGATTTTCCTTTCTAGATAATGATCGTCCCGTGACATTGCTAAAGTTCTAGTTAGAAATAACAGTGATCAAGTGCTCTTCTAACAGGACTTCTAGAAACTCGTAGACCCAACCAATATCTTAAAAATTAAATTTCATACCCATTTAGCCACATAAACATGTTATCACATGGCATACCATACATACAAATATCTCTATCAAGCGAGATAAGCTCACTATGGTAAGAACCACTTCCCACGTATCCAAAGTTTTCAAACCTCGTACACTCTCATACCAAGTTGTAACGCCCTGAAATCAAAGACAAAAAATCATCCATAATATTAATAAATGACGACGATGTGTAAATATAATTTTTCTGAAATAAGTATCCCTTCATTTCATATGATTTTGTGATACAAATGGTAGTACATGCAGTTATACATTCACAAGTCCTAACCCTGAATCTATAGCATGTGTTACAAGTTAAAGATATGGAATAAGAGTTAAAACATATAAGAAATGTCCGAAAGGCTTACAACTTTCCAAGACAATGCTTGGTTACAACAAAAGTGAGTTTTAGACTCAAGACAAGTAAAGCCCCAGGCATGTACAAAAATAATTGCAATAAGAAAACAAAATGAAACTCTTGCTCCAAGTCCTCCAAAGTTATTGCCTTGGCGAAGGCATATCATCAGCACCTGAAAATGATTTTCCACCTATGGCAAGACAAAGCCCTGTAGAAATAATCCAACACAGTATATAAATCTTAACAGAGTTATAAGGTGAATGCATAAGTAATGCTCGTGCCAAAACATTTTCATTTCTTTTTCCAAAATCGTGAAATGCCAAGTCTATATCTCAAAATCATGATATCATTTCCATTACAATAGAAAGCAGGGCAATGAATACAACGCTGTGAATCTCCAGGGCATTTTTGCAAGTAGGCTACAAGCACTACTAACTTGTCATTTTTACCGATATTAACCGGAAGGCTTGACACCTAACCGCGCAGGTTTCTAGTCTTTCACCAATGATACACAGGCCAGCTTAATGCCACACTGCACTCCTACCTAGATTCACCAAGTTATTCACCCCTTCTTCTCAAAACAACAACATTTTCAAATGTGTTAAACATGCAATAATACTCATTGCCATGGATGAGAAAATTGTTTCAATTCTTTTAATTCTCGTGCATTTTTTACAACAATCATAGCTATCTTTCACCAATAGCCCAAAACAAATATCTCCAAGAAGATAATTAATTTCTATAAAGATAAACTTTTCAAACTCCACGATGTGAGTGGTAATACATACCCAACTCACCATCCTCATCAATACCAATCCAATTTCACATTTCCAACATCAATTCCATTTATTTAAACAAATCAACATTTGATGTATTTAGGGAAAAATCTCATTTTCTTCCAAAATCAATTCCACGCATCAAAACCAACTATTTTATCACAACACAACCTCATTTCTAGTCCCACAATCATTTTCAACAAACCATTTGAAAACCCCTCCTTTGAGTTTTAACCAAAAAACCTAAATTTGTTCAAAAATCCTTAAATCACAATATTGTTTTAGAAAACAACAAATAACTAAGTTAAAAATCATAAGAAAATGCGGAGAATCCCTACCTTAAATCTAGAAGACCAAGGAGAGAGAGACAGAGAGAAGAAACCACAATGAAGTCGAAATCCAACTTTACTCCGTTAGAACCTTTTTAGCAAAGGGACACGGGTGAAGAAATCAATGGATGTAGGTGTATTTCTAGAGAGAAGGTGAGTTTTAAAGAGAGAGTGAGAGAAAATAGGGTTTTGAAATGTTTAGAGATGAAAAAGTGACTCAAGAAGGTGACTTTACAATCAGATACTCTCGAAATGTTTACTGCGAGTCTGCGAGGCTTACTATTGAACCTCTGATATGTTTTGTTGTTAGTTAAGTAGTTAGGTTGTTCAAAACTATATAATACAACCATTTACCATTTGACATGTTCATTTAGCCTAAAAAGATTTCTGAAAATAAAATGCATTGCGATTGAGGTTGAGGTTGAGGTTTAGGTGTTGGTGCCGAAAAAATTGTGGAGCATGCTTTACACCTTTAGGGCATTGGGAGTTGGAAAATGCTAACATAGGGGCAATTTGCATATGGCTGAGGGGGCTGTATTTTGGCAAATCAATGGGGAATGCTTTATAATGACTAGGAATTCTGGTTTTTCACAATGAGGCATCACGAAATTGTATGGTGTTTAAGGTTCGATAGTTCAAGGATGTGTTAGATACTCATAAAAAAAGGATGTGTTAGATACTTATTTTTCATCACATGTTATTATCTTTTCATCCTTATTTTGGGCACTGGTTTCTGTCAATGTTTTACCTCTGTCAGATAAGGTGGATAATTTGTTATAACTATTGTATTGATGAAATTTTGAGGTAAAGGATGTTGATGTCAAATGAGTAAAAACCTCAGTGATGGGCATGGGCATCCTCAAAAATCTATTGGTATTTGTTTTTATTGTCTATTTTATATGACATCTTGTGAAGATGGATATTGTAGACTGCCCCGAACTCCGCGCCACGCGCGAGGGCGCGAATCGTAGTTCTAGCTACTACAGTTCGGACTCCTGTCATGGTTCTGAATCTAATCTCACAAAGTGCAATGCAAGATTGATAAATCACCAAAGAGTCCAAATCCGGCAAATCATTTTGGAAAATCGATTTTAATCAAAAAGCGCCAAACATGGACTACTTTGCCAGATTTCAGAGTCGCCACCTAGATGTTTTATTTTTGGGAAATTTAGGAAACCATGACTCGTGCCAAAGGCCACGTGTCCGTCATCACCAAAGTTGCCTCGGCTCGGGAACTTGGGTACGAGAGGAGAAGGTCCTGAAATGAGCACCCCCGCTCGCCCGATCAAAGATCGGCCTTTACTAACATAATATATTGTTTTTGAAAACACGTGCGTTCTTATTTTGGTTTATTAGCTAGCTTACTATGTGATGCGCACAGCATACAAGTATAGACTCAATCACGCGGATTGGAACAAAACAACTCATGTTTATTATTCGAAAATGGTTTGAAGATGCTACGCGCAAGTAGGCTAAGACGCGGATTTGCCACCCTCAAGTGGGCTTAGAAAAACATGATTTTGCCACTTCAAGTGGGCTTAAAACTCACAATCATCGAGTTGTTCCAATCTAGGCAATCAAGCCGTCATCCACAGGCATTCATGCAGTTAAAACACTTAAGCAGTTAGCCTCATGGCAAGCATGCTATCATGGTAGTCACTTACATACATGCAAGGATGCTAAAGCATAAACACTCACAGTGTACTCCAAGCCAAAACAGAAGCTAGTTAGGAATCATGCATGATCCTAGCTATGTTAAGATGCCTAATGCAACACATGCAAAAATGCAACTAAAATAGGCTCAGCTATTCTAAGATGGCATATGAATGCAACACTCAATAACATGCTTTGAAACACATATTCAAGTAAGTATTGAAATTCAATGTGGTTTGTATGATGCACCGAGCCCGGTGCATGCCAGACAAATGAATGATGCACGCATATAAGCATAAGGATGCTAATTGAGATATGCCCTAAACTAACCATCGAAAGCTGGTAAATAAAAGGGAGAAAGAAATGGGGTTGGAAGACATGCATCACACACACGCACACTTATTACAAAATTTGCCCTCTCGACGGAGGGTCCGAATAAAAGCTACACCAAGCTATGCTACTTAATTACAAACCAAAACTAATTAACTAACAAGATAATTAATTATTACAATCCAAATTGAAACAAATAGCTATGCTAAGCTAATTAAAATATTACAAAACAAATCAAATGACTAGTTTACACGAACTAATCATAAATAAAGAAATGGCCTCGCGGGCAAGGAAAAGATTCATGCATGCCAAGACAATGGCCAAAACATGCTGAAAATGAAGTCCAAAAGCAAATACAAGCATGCATACACATCGGTTCACAAACAATGCATGAAGACAACAACTCTCAAACATATTGAAAGAGTGGAAAATATGAGAGTGGGCAATGAAATAGGCTCTGAAATCATGTAAGGAATGATGCCAAATCATGCACATAACACAAGCATAGAATGCTAGGAGGCTCAAAGCTTAAGGCTAGTAAAGGGACTTGTACCATGGCCATATCAAGCGAGCCCCAAAGGGCCAAGGTGACTCAAAATAGTCCCAAGGTAGGTCAAAACAAGGCCAAAACATGCATGGACTAGAGCTAACACATGTTAGAATGGAAGGCATAAAGCATGACGTATGGAAGGCCAATGAGTGGGATTACACTACACCTACCTGTAACAAGCCCGCGGGGGACCTCGCTACAGCTCGGACTCGACTTTGTCAGTCACGGTTCTTAATCTGAACCAAAGAGTCCAAATCCGGCAAATCATTTTTGAGAAAACTGATTTTTTTGAAAGAAGTGCCAAACATGGACTGCTTTGCCAGATACAGAGTCGCCACCTAAATATTTTATTTTGGGAAATTTAGGAAACCCTGACTCGGTGCCAAAAGGCCACGTGTCCGTCATCACCAAAGTTGCCTCGGCTT
>NW_021026990.1:90683-187698 GCF_004153795.1 Camellia sinensis
AGGGGAAGGTCCTGTTGATGGGACCCCCGCTCGCCCGATCAAAGATCGGCCTACTAACATAATAATCTGTTTTTGAAAACATTGTGGTTCTTATTTCGCGTTGTAGTTAGCCTAGCGTTATCTAGTGAGATGCGCACAGCATAACAACGTATAGACTCAAGGGTCCGCGCTGATTGGAATACAAAACAATTCATGTTCGCTTTTTGAAAATGGGTTTTGCTACCCCAGGTAGGCTTAAAACATTTGATGATTTATTCGCATTTAAGTAACCAACTCACCACAGGCATCAGGCGTTATATCATATAGCACTAGCCTATGGTAAGCATGCTATTATGGCATCAGTCATCCCAAACGCATGGCCTAACCATCGAAAGCGGTTAAGTAAAAGGGAGAAAGAAGTGGGGTTGGAAGACATGCACACACACACACACACACACACCCTTATTACAACATTTTGCCGTCTCGACGGAGGGTCCAAATAAACAAGCCAATTAGCTACTCTAATTAAGCTAACTATTACAAACCAACTAATTAACTAATCCTAGCTAATTAATTATTACAATCCAAATTGAAACAAATAGCTATGTTAAGCTAATTAAAATATTACAAAACAAATCAAATGACTAGTTTACACGAACTAATCATAAATAAAGAAAATGCCTCGCGGGAAAGGAAGAGATTCATGCTCGGTCGGCTTCGCTCGAAAATCCACTGTCGTGCCTCATGATGCCTCTGTTTTCACTCTTTTGTACTTCTAAAAATTGTGCCAATTTCCAATATGCTTCTAATCCACCTTAGGAACATTCTGAGAGGTGGTTGGCCAATAGAAACGACCATCGGCCAGAGTTTATGGCTATCGGCCAATTTTGATAGCCGATCGGCAGCCTTTGATGGCCGGTCGACAGTTCTGATGGTCGATTGGCCACTGTTTCCTGCAAATTCTCCTTTTTGCTGCAACAGAGCACTAACAGAGGCATAACACTATATTTACAAGAAAATGTGTGTGCAACCACACTCCTTATTATGTCCCAAGCTCAAAGAAGCGTAGTGCTTGGCTCTCGAGCCATCAATCACACATCTCAAAGCATGATGGCCAAAGAGGCCGAGTTGTACAAATCAATGTCAATGAATGCACACAAATAACACATAAGACTCAATGAACCTCCGCCTTATCATACATGATCAAAGGTGTCGATGACCTAAGGAATGAGGCACGTTTCATCACTTTGAGTATAAAACATCCCTCATTCCTCGTGTTTGGAGTGACATCCAACCCAAACACAATGTAACACACAGCATGCTAACACAATACAATGCAACAACATGCAAGCAACAATGCAATGCAACAACATGCAAACAACATGAACATGGAAAGGGCTATGTAATGCAATACTCAATGGACCAAACCAACCTTAGACAAGCCTCATGCATGCCAAGACAATGGCCAAAACATGCCGAAAATGAAGTCCAAAAGCAAATACAAGCATGCATACACATCGGTTCACAAACAATGCATGAAGACAACAACTCTCAAACATATTGAAAGAGTGGAAAATATGAGAGTGGGGCAATGAAATAGGCTTTGAAATCATGTAAGGAATGATGCCAAATCATGCACATAACACAAGCATAGAATGCTAGGAGGCTCAAAGCTTAAGGCTAGTAAAGGGACTTGTACCATGGCCATATCAAGCGAGCCCCAAAGGTCCAAGGTGACTCAAAATAGTCCCAAGGCAGGTCAAAACAAGGCCAAAACATGCATGGACTAGAGCTAACACATGTTAGAATGGGAGGCATAAAGCATGACGCATGCAAGGCCAATGAGTGGGATTACACTACACCTACCAAAACCAAACATGAGATGACTCCACCAACCAAAAACAGAGTTATGGCATGGAAAAATAAGACCAAATATAGATTGAAATGGTAGCTCAAAAGCCTAGGCAAGATGGCATACATATTGGCTCATGTTTAAGGCATAAAGCACAAACCCTCCAAAGCATTGAAAGAGTGAAAGATGAGAGAGTGTGACCACACTACACACACTGAAATCACATACCAAATGATGCTAAATCATGCAAATAGCCCAAGCAATGCATGCTAATGACATGGAAACTCAAAGCTAGTGAGCGAGATTGCACTATGGCTATACAAAGCAAGGCATGCATGACCAAAACAACTTAAAATAGAGCTTAAGCATGGCAAAACATGAGCAAAAGCTTGTTGGAGTGGAGCCAAAAAACATGCTAAAAAGATAGTTCAAAGCATGATGCATGTTAAGGCAATGGGGAGGATTGAACTACAAGTGCAAGGAGCATGCAAGAGGTAATCAAACCAAGCCAAAATAGAGCTATATCATGTTAAAATAAGGCCTAAGGCATGCTGAGATGGAGCCAAAACATGCAAGAAAGACATGCTACTTTGCAAAGTTACAAGTAGGATTAAACTACAAGTATAAGAAGCATGCAAGAGGTGACGAAGACAGCCAAAAACAGAGTCATGGCAGGTCTAAAGGGTCACAAAAAAGTGCTTAAACAAAGCCTCAAGAAGATAGAGCTACATGCTCTTTTGGTGAGCCACCAACACAAGTAAACAACAGAAGAGGAGGGGGGACAAACCCCTCCTATTTGGGACCTCAAAACCACTTTTCCACCACTGAAATTCCTCTGGATTTCAGTGGTGAAGAGGCCAAACAAAGGTGATCCAAAGGCCTAAAAGAGATGGCTCAACAACAAGGCCAAACAAGGCACAAAAACGGGTAGACCACCCCCAACACCAAAGAGGCCTGAAACAAACACTTTTAAAACTTAAAAATGAAGCTTTTTACAGTTGAAAGTTAAGCCAAAAGAAACATGCAAATAGGGCCAAATAAGCTATGAAAACAAAGCTTTAAAGAGGTAAGAGACTCACCCTTTAAGAACCTCTTTAGAATAACAACTTCAGAGGAAAAAACCAAGCTTAAACCACTCAAATGCAAACTCCAAGGACCTCAGCTCAGTAGTGAAGGTGTTTCACTAGGTGCTTTAGTGCAAAAGTGTAAAGAAAAGACACTTTTGAGCATAAAGAAGTGCAAATATAGAGAGAGAGGAGGAAATATAGAGAGAGATATATATGTTTTGTATCTCAAATTTTCAAAACCTCTAGAAAGGGAGAGGGGCCTCCCCTCTTATAGAAATCCAAGTCTCAAGCTTGTTGAACAAGCTAGAGGCTTGGTTCAATCCCTCCATACATGTATGGAGGATGAAATCTGTGCTTACTAGCTGTCACAGCTGGCAATAAAATATCTGCAAAAGCAAATAAAAAGGCCTCAGCCAACAAACATGGCCGACCGGCCAAAAAGGGTGCCGACCGGCCGTCAAACGTGCCGACAAAATTGTGCGGCATGAGCACTTGTCTGGAAAGTCTTGTTTGAAGGTTTTTTCGCACGGTGATTATGGTAAGTAATTGACCTGTTATACTCTTTTTGCCTCAACTCATTGTTTTGCCTTTAACTATGGTACTTAGAAAACCGGATGAGTTTGGAACCCCCTTTTCCAATGGTGAGAACACCCTTCCTGAACAATTATTAAAGAAATCAATGTTTTTTGTTTCGAAAATAGTACAAAAACTTCTTAGGTGTTTTTAAAATACCTAATTAGGAGTTATTTTCTTTTTTATTCATTTTCTTTCTAAAAGATCAATGTCGACATTATGAGTCATAAGAAACACATTCTTTTCATTGCTCCAGTTGATCTATTAGCTAATTATCTGATTGTTGTTTGGATTTTCCTTGACACAGTAACTTGCATCTCGTTTAATCCTGTTAATGATAGATACTTCATCAGTGGATCCTTAGATGCTAAGGTTTACATATGGAGCATTCTTGATCATCAAGTTGTTGATTGGAATGATTTGCATGAGATGGTCACTGTTGCTTGCTATAGACCAGGTGGTCAGGTTGGCCACATCTAGACAGAGCCTCTGATTTACTTTTGCTCCACTAGAAAGGGGTAGAGATGTCATTTTATAGTATGTGGATGTTTCATATATGGCTCAATGAATATTTGTTGATTTCTGAAGAGTGCACTGGTTGGTTCATACAAGGGGAGCTGCTGCTTATACAACACTTTTGGTACGGAAGATAGTTCTCTCTTTATCTCTTCTCTTTCTCCTATCACTATTATTGAACTTTTTTCCCTTTTTTCCAGAAAATAAGTTGCAACAAAAAGCTCAAATCAATCTGCAAAATAAGAAAAGAAATCTCATCAAAAGAAGATCATTGGTTTTTACATAATTTATTTGTCAATCCTATGTACTTCTGTGGACATGGTAGGTATAGAAGATAAAGTGGAATTCCTTTTCTTTATTTTTTTGGCTTCACATAAAGTTATTTACCATTTTCCATTGCAATGGTCCTTGCACCATTTACTTCTGAGCCAAAAATGTTTGCTCAATGCCTTTCCAGTTGCTGATAAGTTTTCAATTAACAGTTTGCATCAAGAAGCTCATCAGAAGTGCACATTACATCCGCAGATTCACGGATACGGGTCATTGATTGTGTTGATCTGGTTCACAAGTTTAAAGGTGAGACTACTACACAATATATACTTTCTTGAATGTGTAAAGTTGGTTACAATCTTTTTTATTTTTTTGGGTACATTGGAGTCAATATCCTTGGGTAAGAAATCTGGTTACAGTCTTACAAAGTGCTATTTAGTGCATCAAATAGATACTTCGGATATTGATACTTGATTGAATCAATCAACTTAGTAGTGCTAGTTAAAGTTGGCACCATTGTTTAGAACATCGTAAACCTTCTATGGAGTAGAATCATGGTTACTTTGATAGTTTGGTTCTCTTGTCAACTCTATGAGAGAGTATGATACTATGATGTTGATGTAGTTAAGCTAATGTGGAACCCATAGAAGATGATAAATATTAAGTGATTAGTCTTGGTAGAGCCTTTGATTTAATCTTGCTGAATTTTCATTTTATTAAGTCTTTTAGATGCTCAAGTGGTAGTTGGTTGATCTCAGGACGTCGCGGTGGCAAATTCCAACCCAAGCCCAAAGTTCAAATTGAGAAAGAGAAACCTAGTGCTGACACTTCTCATCCAAATGCAGTTGACTCCATTCCATGTCCACAACAGGCTCAGTCAATTCCTTTTGAAACTGAATACATGAACAAGGGTTCAAACCTTGCATTCCCATTTAACAATATTGTTAATTTCCCATCCTTAAGGAAATATCCAACATTTTTTTGGACGCATTTTGGATGGTTTAGAACTTGGGGATAGTTTTTTATGTCTAGAAACAAAGTTTTTAAATGGTTTGGAATGTATAGATAGTTTTTGGATATTTAGAACTTATGGATAGTTTTTAATGGATGTTTGAAAGAATATTTTGGTGTTTGATTAATGTTTATATATATATATATATATTTGTGAAACTTGTTTGTAATGTTTTTTAAGATTATACAGAACAGGTGAAATAAAACCTACTGATTTTTTTTAATTTATTTTAAATATACATATTCTACGGCATGCAAAAAATGCTGTGAAACTTGGACTATTTACGGCAGGCAAAATAGGTCATTGTATTAAATATTCAACGACTAGTAATGAACGTCGTGGTTTGTCCCTTGAATTAATGGAGTGCAAAAGTAGTTGTAGAAAAATAAAATACGATGCAGAAGATCCGCTGTTAAAGGGTTTTTAACGGTGTGCAAAAGTAGTCATAGAAAAAGTAATAACAACGCATAAAATCTGCCATTAAATAATTTTTAACGGTGTACTATAGCATGTTGTAGAAAAAGTAACAACGACACACAAAATCTGCCATTAAATAGTTTTTAACGGCGTATGAAGTATGTCGTTGAAAGTGAATGACTTTTCATGACTGGTCATAATATGACGCGCGCTGTACGTCGTAGAAGGGTATTTACGGCGTGCATTGCGCACCGTAAAAACCTTTTTTTGTTGTAACGGAAATAATCAACACTAGAGCAATAGTAAGTCTAACCTTAAGTTCTTGAAATGACTTCTCACAAGTCTCGCTCCACACAAATTTGATTCCCTTCCTCGTCAGTCTAGCCAAAGGTGAGGCCAATCTACAAAAATCTTTCACAAAATGACAGTAATACCCAGCTGACCGGAGAAACTCCAAATGCCAAAGGCATTCTTAGGTTGTTCCCAATCTTGCATTGCCTCTATCTTAGAGGAATCTACCATCACCCCTTCCCGAGATACCAAATGGCCTAAGAATTTCACCTCCTTCAACTAGAATTCACACTTCTTGAACTTAGCATACAATTTGTGGGCTCTAAGAAACTCAAGCACAACTCGCAAGTGTTCCTCGTGTTCCTCCTTAGAGGGTGAGTAGATCAAAATGTCATCAACAAAGATAACTACAAAGCGGTCTACGAACTCATAAAAGATCCGATTCATCAAATCCATAAATAAGACGATGGCTTGGTTAGCCCAAAATGCATCATTAGAAACTCATAATGGCCATATCGCGTACGGAATGCCATTTTCTGGATATCCTCCTCCTTCATTCTCAACTAGTGATAACCTGATCTCAAGTCTATCTTAGAGAAGCAACAAGACCCCTTCAACTGATGAAACAAGTCATCTATACGAAGTAGTGGGTACTCATTCTTAATAGTTACCCGGTTCAACTTCCGGTAATCAATACAAAGTCGTAATGTACCATCTTTCTTCTTGGCAAAGAGAGCTAGTGCTCCTAAAGGCTAAGTACTAGGGTGGATAAAGCCCTTATCTAGCAATTCTTGGAGTTGAATCTTCAACTCACTCAACTCGGCGGGTGCAAATCTATACGGTGCCATAGAAATCAGTGGCGTGTCAGACACTAAATCAATAGAGAACTCAATCTCACGGTGAGTTGATAAACTAGTGAGATCCTTGGCAAAGATGTCTGGATATTCATATACTACCCTCGGTAACTCAACTCGGACCAAATCGCTCTCAACACCCAAGAATGTAGCGAGAAAGAGACTAAACTCGCCCCGACCACGCGGATCCCACACTGGCAATAAGGGTCCATCAACTCGGTCCCCAAGGAAATAAAAACAATCACTACTTAAGGTGAACATTGTAACTCTATGACAGTAACAATCTATAATAGGCCAATAGGATGACAACCAATCCATGCCCAAAATAACATCAAAACTCAACATGTCAATCAATACAAAAGCAGAAGGAAGTCAATGATCGGCAAACTCTATCTCACAACCCCAACACCCCTAATCCAACACAACCTCACCACCAACATGTGACTCTACCCTGAGTGGAGACCCTAACTGAGCCACTTCTAGCCCCAATGTTGATGTGAATGTAGATGAAATGAAAGAATACGATGCATTAGTATCAATCAACACATTGGCAATAGAATTACACAACAAGAAGTTACCTCTCACTACTGAAGGTGTTGGCAACAATTCTGGCATGGTAATAGCATACACATGCCCCGTAGGTCTGTGCTCCATCTACACACCCCTTAAAGCATAAGTCTGATACACTGACTGAGGCAAAGAGGCTCATTGATTGGCCCTCGAGGCCTGTACTGACAGTGTAGGCTGATGGTTATGCCTATCTCGAACCAGACGCACCAAATGTGCCACCTACCTGAGGGCAAAACCTCCTCAAGTGCCCCAACTACCTACACTGATAATAGGTAAGAGTTTACATTCTCCCCTGACTCTAGCTCTGAGAACGAGCTGAAGACGGTGCAAATTGTTACCCTTCACCCCGTTTGTGAGAAAACTATAGACTTGTGGCCCAGCTGACCACACTTGAAACAAGTAATCCCTCCCTGACCACCTCTCCTAGAACCAGAACTCAGTACCGAGAAAGTGGACCTAGACTGCGCTCCCTGAGACTCCTGTGGGGTGGAATCCCTCTGTCTCTTACTGTCTCGAGTTTCACCTTGAACCTCCTGAACCTCCTGATTCCTCTATTTGGAGCCCCTTATCCACTCTTTCTCAGTCTGAATCACGATCTTTAAGTGAGCCACCACCTCCTCTACAAGACGACTATAATCCCTAATCATGGACGTCACCACCTTGAAAAGAAGTTTGGTCCTCAACCTCTTCTCAAAATCCAAACAACGGCATTTTTCCGTCTTCATAGGCTCCAGTGTAAACCTCGACAAATTAGTAAAGACAACTTCAAACTTTGTCACTGGTGTGTTAAGCTACATGAGCTTCAACAACTACTTCCTTAACTTCTCCCTAATAGTGGGAGGCAAAAACTTGTATTGGAAGGCGTTGACAAAGGCCTCCGAAGTCACTCCAATGCGCGTACACACATACTTCTACCACTAACTCGCATCTCCCTTCAGCTGGAAGGATGCTAAGGTCACTCTCAGCCTATCGTCCTCGATGCCAAGCATCTCGAACATCTTCACTATCAGCTCTAGCCACTCATCCACCTTCAGTGGCTCCTTTGGATTCCCTAAAAACTCATCTAAATTAGACCGAAAGAACTCCCTCTTCAAAAATGATGGCCCTGCTTCTACAACCTAGGCCTGGACTTGATTCTTAGCCCTAAGAATGTCTATGGATTCCCGCAAAACTCCGGCCATTTCACGGGCCAAGGCAACCATGGCCTACTGACCAACTGGTTCGACCACATTAGCCTGACCAACGCCTTCCTCCTGTGTGGAAATATCATCCGATAACGGCACCTCCTACCATCTAGGCCTGCCGCGCCTACCACCTCCACGTCCACGTCCTAACATCCTAATAAAGGTAACACAAGAGATTAGCATATTTACAAATGTGTCGCAACTAACTCACTTGCGTCCTAATGTCATGGACAACCATTAATTCACTCCACATAAACACGTAGTCATATAAACGCATACGAATTTCCTTTTTAGATAATGATTGTCCAGTGACATCGCCTGAGTTCTTGTTAGAAATAGCAGTGATCAAGTGCTCTTTTAACAGGACTTCTAGAAACTCGTAGACCCAATTAATATCTTAAAAATTAATATATACTCACTTAGTCACATAAGTATGTTATCACATAGCATACTAGGTTTATTCTTAATCTCATTTAGTAAGAGAACCCATTATAATAACGACCATTTCCCACGATCCCAAAGTATTTAAACCTGGTAGCTCTTATACAAAGTTGTAATGCCCCAAAATAATAAACAATAGTACCATCCCAAAGTAATTACCCATTTAACATTACATTTCAGAATAAGATATCTTTACATTCATATTTAACATTACATTTCAGAATAAGATATCTTTACATTCATATGATCCAGTTGTAGAATATATCGCACATGCAATTATAAATTCATAAGTCCTAACCCTGAATTTATAGCATGTGTCATAGGAAAAAAATATGAAATAAGAGTTAAACAGATAAATGAATGTCTTAATGGCTACAACTTTCCATGTCGATGCTTGGTTACAACAAAAGTGAGTTTGAAACTCAATAAAAATAAAGCCCAAGGCTTGTACAAAATTAATACAACAAAAACAAAACAAGAAGCTCTCTGCTCCAAGTCCTCTCAAGCTACGGTCTTGACGAAGGCATGTCATCAGCACCTGAAAATGGTTTTCCACACAGAGTGAGCCAAAGCCTAGTAGAGAAACTCTAACAAAGTGTATGAATCTTAATAGAGTTATAAGGTGGATGCATATGCAATGCTCATGAAAAACATTTCATATCTCTTTCCAAAACCATGCAATGCCAGGTTTATATAACAATTCATGAAATCATTTCCTTTACAATTGAAAATAGGGCAGTAGATACAACACTAGGAATCTTTAGAATGTGTCTGCAAGTAGGCTACAAGCACTACCAATTGCCATTTTTACCGGTACTAACCGGAAGTCTCGAAACCTATTCGCCCGGTTTTATGGACTTTCACTAAGGACACACAGGCCAATATAATACCACAACTACACTCCCAGATTCACCAAGGTATTTACCCATTTTTCTCAAAACAGTAAACATTTTCAATGTAATAAATATGTTACAATGCTCAATGCAAATGGATGAGAAATTAGTTTTAATTCACCTAATTCTCATGCGATTTCTACAACGATCATAACTATCCTCTATCGATAGCCCAAAATAGATATCTCTAAATAGATAAACAATTTCCAATAAAGATATACTTTCCAACATTTCAAGATAGGAGTGATAATTCATATCCAACTCCACCACCACCATCATCATCATCGTTCCAATTTCAAAGAACCAAGATCAATTTCATATTCTCTTTACAAAAGTCAAATATTCATAATTTAGGGGAAAATCTCCTTTCTTCAAAAACCAACTCCAAGGATAAAAATCCACAATTTCATGACAACTCCACAACATATACAAACCCACATTCATGTTCAAGAACCCATTTTGAAAACCCCTCTTTTGATTTCAAACCTAAACCCTAGCTTTTTATCAAAATCCCCAAATCCAATGATTTTTTTGAAAAGACAAATAACTAAGTTAAAACAATACTAAAGTGTGGAGAAATCCCTACCTCAAAGACAACAACCAAGAAAAGCAAGAGTTGAAACTCGACGAAGCCAAAAACGAACTTCGCTCCACTTAGATTGAAGCTCTAAGTGAGCTCTACCTTTTTAACAAATGGACAAGGGTATAGAGATCTATAGATTGAGAGTATTTTGAGGTTGAAGGTGAGTTTTAGAGAGAGAGGGTCTAGATTTAGGGTTTTGAAATGTTTAGAGAAAGAGATATGAAAAAGTGACTCAAAAGGGACTTTTCAGAACTAATATACGCGCAGACCATTCGCGTGACCAAACACAAAAAGAGAGACTACTCGAGTGAACAAAGTACCGCTTGAGTGAAGAACACCACCCTTCCAATACTTTTGGAGGCCTGCAAAAGTACTGAAAGTTCCAAAAGACTGCTCGAGCGCAAGAAGGACAGCTCAAGCCAAGACTGCTCAAGCGTAGAAACACTGCTTGAGCTAAGAACGCCATACTCCCAATAGTTTTGCAAACCTACAAAAGTACTAGAAGTTCTCAAAGTTCGCTCAAGCGAACAAGCCAAAACCTAGGTAGTAACAGTTTTGAAAAACTAACACCCAACCTGTTTTAAACAGAACCAAGGCACCCCAATAACCAAACTCAACAAGGAATAAGATGGAAGAAGACATGAATAACCCTCAAGACAAGAAATCCTGGGTCCAAAATATAACCAGGTCGAGTCAAAACCGGAATCGTTATACCCAAACAGCCAACTCATACAGCCAGCTCAATCAGCATCCGCTAACTAGACGAACACATGCAGATTGATTTTTCTCAATTCTCCTTCAGACGAATGGAGGATGAGAGTCCACTTGACCCAACTCAATCCGCAAGCACCCCTAATAATAATAATAATAATAATAATAATAATAATAATAATAATAATAATAAGAGAGAAAATTATATAATATACACCTTAAAAAAGTGTGAATCATATGCTTCAATTATGAGTTATTGTGATATCAACTATGACTTTTTGTTATTACTTTAGTTATGACTAAAGAGATATTTGTTTATAGTTCAAGTGGTGTTTGGCTATGACCTTCGGTTACAACACATTGTGGTGTTAGTTATAACTTATTGTAGTCATAATTTTGATTATGACCGAAGGAATCTTTGATTATGCTTAAAAAAATATTTAGTTATGAAATAAAGTGATTTAGTTACAAAAATTTGTGATATTAACATCATAAAATATCATAACTTATCTATAGACATCTCTTTTTGAAGAGGTTTATTGTAGTATCACCCTTTTTTTGAAACATGTAATTACTTTGTTAGCCTTTTATGGTGTCAAACAGACACCCTTGACAAATAGCAAGCCTCTACCAAATTGAGAGCTACACAATACCCACCCTTGCAAGTTGCAATAATGAGAGTCTAAAAGCAACAAAAGCTACAAAGCCTCCAACAGAAAAATAATAACTAAATAACTGGCTTTATTCAATTTTTTTGGAAGAGTCATTTGAATAATGAAGCCAACAATATATCATGCTATTTAAAGAGTAAATTATCAATAAATCCTAATAGTTTGGTTTTATTCTTATAAAGTCTTATTGAAAATAAGTCTTAATAAAATCGTCGTTGAAAATATTTTTTTATGGCGATTTTTTGCATATGTCACTAAAAATTGACAATTAGTAACTTTTTTGTCGCAGTTATTTTAAAATGTCGCTATAATTTACAATTAGTGACGTTTTACTGTGACAAATTTTTTTAATTATCGCTAACATTTGAAAATTAGAAACTTTTTTTATGATAATTTTTTAAAACTATTGCTAAAATTTATAATTTGACATTTTTTATAACAAAATTTTCAAACTGTCGCTAAAAATTAACAATTAGTGACAATTTTTAATAGTGTTTGATGAAAAATGCCATTAATTACCATAGAACCTATTGGACAATAAGTTCACCTATTAAGACCTATACATAAGTCTCTTTAGAGAAAATCAGGTAAAATTCTTGTGCTCTTTGGTGATTTAATCTTCTACATATTTTATTTTCTTTGATTAATTTACGTTTATATGAAAAACATTTAACAACTCATTATTATAAAAAATTATTACGATTAAAGTTGGTGACAGTGCCATAAGCAGTAATCTCGTCGTTCATTTATATAGACCTCAACGGTGAGATTACCATTAGTGGCAAATAGTTTCGTCATTATTAGTGTTAGTATGTCTGCAAGATAGATGAACAAAGAGAGTGGCAAATATAGAATTTAATAGACATAGAAAAACATCAAAAACTAATTATAAAGATGAAAGGGCCAGCATTGTTTGCACATCTAAACCCATATAAAAGGAAGAACAAGACCTCTCTACCAGCAATCGTACACCGCAAGCATCGGCAACAAGTCCCTCTAACGATACCATAAACACATATCTAATAGAGAAACATACAAGTACAAGAGCAAGTTACTAGATTAGATAGCTCTACGTCAAGGATGTCAAAAAAGGTTGGGGTTGCTGACGTTAACTTCAATGCATGATTCTCTCTTGCGCTTGCCAAGATTATGGTAATAACACTATCTACCATATCATCCAAATCCACGTAACGATGTCTTGGTGCTCAAATTCTCTTAGAGCCTTCCATACAAAAAGTCGCAACTTGTTCAAGGACTGGTGCTAGCAATTGCTCATCATGTATCTTTAAGACTGAGAAGTGTTTTTTTGTCATGGAAATATCCTTAACATGTTTGTGATTATGGTTCAAAGACACTTGGGTGGTGTTCATTATATAATAGTTTCAGTTTAGATCCAACCTATTTCTTTCTTTCGAATCTGAGAATCCATGTCCTCAACTATTGTTCATTTCATTTCCAGCTCGTTACTAGTTGAGTTTGGCTATTTAGGAGTTATGGTCTTGTTTAAAACAAGTTGGGAGTTAGTGTTTCAAAAGGGTTGTTGCCTAGATTTTTGCCTGTTCACTCGAGAGGTTTTTTACAGTTTGCAAAACTAGTGAAAGTGTGGTACCTTCTCTTGAGCGGTATTTCTTGCGCTTGAGAGATCTTTTGGAGGTTTGAACTTCTGGGAGGGTGTCATTCTGCACTCGAGAGATGTTTTTGGTTGCTCGAGCGGCGTCACTTATTGTGTCTGATACTCGAGCGGTGTTTTGTTCACTCGAGTGGTCTGCATTTATATCAGTCTGAGAGAAGGCCGTTTTGAGTCACTTTTTCACATCTCTCTCTCTCTAAACATTTCAAAATCCCCAGTTCTTCACTCTCTCTCTCTCTCTCTCTCTAGTTCTTGCATGCAAGCTCCAACTACTCTCAATCCATTGATTTCCTCACCCTAGTCCTTTGGAGAAAAGAACAAAGCACATCAAGGGCTTTGTTTTAATCAGAGAAGTTGTTGTTTTCGGCTCCGCCAAACTTTAACCTTTTCCGCTCCCTTGTCTTTTACTTGAGATAGGGATTTGTTTAACTTTTAGTATGGTTTTTAGCTTAATTATTTGCTCTTTGAAAAGGCTAGTGATTTGGGGGGTTTTGTTTGAATCTAGGGTTTGGTTTTGGAAAGTAAAAGACGAGTTTTTGAAATAAATGCTTGAGAATGTTGTGGATGGGTGTATATTGTTCGGTTGTGTTGAAATTTTGAAAACTTACTCTTTAAATGAGATTTTAAAGAACAAAGGAGATTTTGTTGGAAAATCATTGATATTTGGTTTATAGAAGTAAAGGAAAAGATGTTGGGCTTTGAAAAGATATAGAGAATGTAGTTGTTAATGATGAGAGTGGAGTCGGATATTTATTATCGCTCTCATTTTGAAATTTATGAGATTTTATCTGTTGTTGGAAAATTATCGATTGTGTATAAATATCTATTTTGGGCTATCGGTGGAGGATAGTCTTGATTGTTGTAGAAATTGCATGAGGATTAGGTTAAATTGAAACCAACTTCTCATACATTGTGCACCGAGTATTGTTTTATACTTGAAAATTTAAAATGTATTTGTTTTTTTAGAAAAAAGGGTGTATACCTTGGTAAATCTGGTTAGGGGTGTGGTTGTGGTTTATATTGTTGGCTTGTGTGTCCTTGGTGAATGTCCAGAAACCCGCACGGTTAGACGTCGATCCTTCCGGTTAGTACCAGTAAAATGGCTTTGGCAGTGCTTGTGTAGCTTAATGGCAGACACACACTTAGAGATTCCTAGTGTTTTGTATCCACTGCCCTATTTTCTGTTATAAAAGAGTTATTTTCATGAATTGATTTATAATTTGGCATTGCATAGTTTTGAGATGGACATGAGGAATGTTTGACAAACGACATACATGTGTATTCACCTTTTAACTTTGTTAAGATTTATATATTGCGTTAAATTATCTCTACTGGGCTTTGGCTCACCCTATGTGGAAAAAAAAAATTCAGATGCTGATGATATGCCTCCACCAAGGACGTAGACTGGGAGGACTTGGAGCCAAGGGTTTCATTTTGTTCATTTGATGTAATTATTTTTATTTAAGCCTTAGGGTTTAATAGTATTGAGTTAAACTCATTTTGATGTAACCAAACATTTCCTTGGAAAGGTGTAGCTACTAGGGCATATAATTACTTGGATTTTACTTTTATTTTAATGCGTGTATCCATGTCATATGTTATGAATTCAGGATTTAGGATTTATGAATGTATATCATATATGCCATCTTTTGTATTAATCAAAGTTATAAATGAAATAGAAGATATGATGTTGTTGATTATTTGTAAGAAATATTATATGACGGGATAATGTTATTTATTTTAGGACATTACAACTTGGTATCAGAGTTACCGGGTTTGAATACTTTGGGATCGTGGGATGTAGTTTTTACCACAATGGGCTATCTTGCTAGATAATATTTGAAGTAAACCAAGTATGCTCTGTGATAACATCCATATGTGACTAAATGAGTATGGGATTTAATTTCTAAGATATTGATTGGGTTTACAAGTTTTTAGAAGTCTTGTTAGAAGAGCACTTAATCACTGCTATTTCTAACTAAAACTTTGGCAATGTCGCGACGCGGTCACTATCCAGAAAGGAAGTTCGTTTGTGCTTAAGTGATTAGGTGCTTATGTGGGGTGAATTATTTGTTGTCCACCGTATTAGGACATGATTGAATTAGCTTTAGCACATTTGTAAATGTGCTAATCTATTGTGTTACCTTTATTAAGATGTCAAGACGTGGACGTGGTGGTGGCAGGCGTGGTAGGCCTAAGCGGTAGAAGGTGCCGTTACCAGATGATATTCTAGTGCAAGATGAGGGAGCTGGTCAGGCCAATGTGGCAGAGCTAGTAGGTCATCAAGCCATAGACACTTCGGCCTGTGAAATGGCTAGAGCTTTACAGGAATCCATCGGCATTCTCAGGGTTAAGAATCAAGTGCAGGCCCATACTACTGACATCGGGCTACCTTTTCTGAAGAGAAAGTTCTTCCGGTCGAATCCAGATGAGTTTTTGGGAGATCCAAAGGAGCCACCAACGGTACATGAGTGGCTTGAGCATATGCTGAAGACGTTCGGGATGCTTGGCATCGAGGACGACAGTTTGAGGGTAACCTTGGTATCTTTCCAACTGAAGAAAGATGTGGGTCAATGGTAGAATTATGCGCGAGGGCGCATTGGGGTGACTTGGGAGGCCTTTATCAATGCCTTCCAGGATAAGTTTTTGCCTCCCACTGCTAGGGAGATGTTGATGGTTCAGTTCTTGAAGCTCAAGCAGCTGAATACACCTATAGTTGAGTTTCGTGTTGCTTTTATTAGCCTCTCTAGACTTGCACCAGAACTTGTGGCGACGGAGGAATGCCATTGCATCGAATTTGAGAAGAGGTTGAGGACCGAGCTCCTTTTCAAGGTGGTCTGGTCTATAATTAGGGATTACGATCGCCTTGTGGAGGTAGGGCAGCTCATTTAGAGGCCGTGATTTAAACGGAGAAGAAGCAGATAAGGGATTCCAAGCAGAGGAGTCAGGAAGTTCAGGGAGAGACTTGGGACAACAAATGGTAGAGGGGTTCCACCCCACAACGTCCCAGGCAACACAGTTCAAATCCACTTTTCATGTACCGAGTTCTAGTTCAGAAAGAGGTAGTCAAGGTGGGATCACTTGTTTCAAGTGTGCTTAGTTGGGCCATAAGTGTCCAGTTTGCTCGCAGAGAGAAGGAGGGCAATAGTCTACACCATCTTCAGTTTGTCCTCAAAACCAGAGTCAGGGGATAGGGAAGTCGCCTACTTGTTATCAGTGTGGGCAGTTGGAGCACTTGAGATGGTTTTGCTCTCAGGCAGGTGACACATCTGGTGCGTCTAGTTCGAAGTAGACACAAAGTCATCAGCCTACCCATTCAGCATAGGCCTCAAAGGCCACTCAAGGAGCCTCTTTAGCTCAATCAGTGTAGAGCAAAAACCCAAGGGGCATGTGTATGTCGTTACCATATCAGATCAGTTGCCAACACCCTCTGTTATGATAGACAACTTTTTGTAGTTCAATTCTATTGCCAATGTGCTAATTGATACTAATGCATCACATTCTTTCATTTCGTTTGCACTCGAATCACTTTCGGGGTTAGAAGTGGCTCAGTTAGCATCTCTACTCATGGTAGAGTCACCAATTGGGGGTAAGGTTGTCTTGGACCGGGGATGTCTTGGTTGTAAGATAGAGATTGCCAGTCACTGACTTCCTTTTGTTTTTGTATTGTTAGACATGTCTAGTTTCGATGTTATTTTAGGCATGGATTGGTTGTCTTCGTACCGTGCTGTTATAGATTGTTACCATCAGAGAGTTACGGTGTGCACCTCAAGTGGTTACTGTTTTTATTTTCTAAGGGACCGAGCTGATAGAGTTTTGTTGCCAGTATATGACTCACGTGGTTGGGGCGAGCTTAGTTTTCTTCTTGAGACATTCTTGGGTAGTAAGAGTGATGTGGTCCGAGTTGAATTGTTGAGGATAGTTTGTGAACCTGGACGTCTTTCTAGAAGATCTTACTAGTTTATCACCACATCGAGAGATTGAGTTCTTCATTGACTTAGTGCCCGACACATGTCCAATTTCCATGGTACTGTATAGATTTGCACTCGCCGCGTTGTATGAGTTGAAGGTTCAACTCCAAGAGCAGTTAGAGAAGGGCTTCATTACATTGCCTTGGGGAGCACCGACTCTCTTTGCTAAGAACAAGGATGACACTTTGCGACTGAGCATCAATTACCAGAAGTTGAACCGAGTAACTGTTAAGAACAAATACCCATTACCTCGTATAGATGGTCTAGTTGACTAATTGAAGGGGTCTTGTTGCTTTTCTAAGATTGATTTGAGATTGCGTTATCACCAGTTGAGGGTAAAAGAAGAGGATATTCATAAGACAGGCATTCCATATGCGATATGGCCACTATGAGTTCTTAGTGATGCCTTTTGGGCTAACCAATGCACTGGCTTCATTTATAGATTTGATGAATCGAATCTTCCATGAGTTATTAGACCGTTTTGTGGTTGTCTTTGTTGACGACATCTTAATTTGCTCACCCTCCAAGGAGGAACACAAGGAACACTTGCAGATCATACTTGAGTTTCTTAGAGCACACTGTCTATACGCTAAGTTCAGGAAGAGCGAGTTCTGGCTAAAGGAAGTTAAGTTTTTAGGCCATGTGGTGTCTGGAAAAGGAGTGACAGTAGACTCTTCTAAAATAGAGGCAGTGCAAGATTGGAAACAACCTAAGAGTGCCTTTGAGACCCGAAGTTTCTTGGGCTTAGCTGGGTATTACCGACATTTTGTGAAAGACTTCTCTACATTGGCCTCACCATTGACTAGATTGACGAGGAAGGGAGTTAAATTTATGTGGAGTGAGACATGTGAAGAGTCGTTTAAAGAGCTTAAGGTTAGACTCACCACTGCTCTAATATTGATTATTTTGGATAAGGGTTTGGGCTATTCAGTTTATTGTGATGCATCTCAAGAAGGTTTGGGTTGTGTGTTGATGCAAAATGGGAAGGTAGCAGCATACAGGTTGTGGCAGTTGAAAACACATGAGAGAAATTACCCTACTCATGAATTAAAGCTAGCGACGGTGATTTTTGCCTTAAAGATCTGGAGGCATTATTTATATGGTAAGAGGTTTGAAGAGTTTTCCGATCACAAAAGTTTGAAATATCTGTTTTCACAGAAGGATTTGAATTTGAGACAAAGGAGGCGGATAGAGTTTATGGAGGATTATGATTTCAAGTTGCACTATCATTCGGGGAAGGCCAATGTAGTGGTCGATGCATTGAGTAGGAAATCTATAAGCAGTGTAGCTAGTATTGCCATCCGGGAATGGGAGATGTTGGGTGCTATTGGCAAGTTTGACTTGTATCTTGGCGAGTCTGTTGAGTTGGCCGTTTTGTTCACTGTAGTTGCACAACCTACACTAGTAAGCCGACTTATAAAAGCACAGCAGGGCAATCGTGAAATAAAGGCTATCCGAGGGAAGATATCTAGTGGAAAGGTAGAGAAGGACTTGAACGTATATTCTGACTTGAGTTGAGGTTTTTGGATCATCTTTTCGTGCAAGAATCTTCTAGAGAGGAGGTACTTCGAGAGTTTCACCATTCACGCCTTTCGGTACACCCGGGAGGCACAAAGATGTATCACGACCTTAGCTGTCAATTTTGGTGGAGGGGGGGATAAAGAGAGACTTAGGCTTGTTTATTTCGAGATGCCTTACTTGTCAACAAGTGAATGCCAAGCATCAACGATCAACGGGTTTGTTATAACCCTTACCTATAGCTGAGTGGAAGTGGGAGCATGTCATGATAGATTTTGTTGTAGGTCTTCTGAGGACTCAATGGGGGTAATGATGTCGTGTGGGTGATAGTCGACCGGTTAACTAAATCAGCACACTTTGTACCTATGCGCATGAGTGAGTCGATAGATTATCTTGTCGACCTTTATGTTAGGGACATAGTTCGACTTCATGGGGTTCATGTGACTATCATTTTGGATAGAGATCCTCGTTTCACGACTCAGTTGTAGCAGAGCCTACAGAATGCCTTGGGCACTAGATTGACGTTTAGCACCGCCTATCATCCTCAGATTGACAGGTAGTCTAAGCGAACTATTTAGATTTTAGAGGACATGCTTCAGGGTTGTGTTTTGGATTTCTAAGGGTCATGGGAGAGATATTTAACCTTGATGGAGATTGCCTATAATAACAGTTTCCAGGAAAGTATTAGTAGGGCACAATTTAAGGCCTTATATGGCCGATCGTGTAGATCTCTGTAGACACCCCATTTTTGACGGCCCTTACGACTTAGACACCATCGCATGCACACCCGATGATGAGTTTATTTGCTCGTCAAGTGCTTGAAGTCCTCAGTGAAATGCCACAGCTTTGAGACTTTCAAACCCTACACTCTTGTTACCTCATTCTTGGACCAAGCCTTGGTTCACCAAGCCTGCAGCTTCTGGTGGCCTGCCGGCTACCTCTTTTGGGCTGCCGGCCATCACTTGTTGGTTGCCAGCCACCAGTTTGTTTTGCAGATATTTTATGATAGTTGTGCCAGCAGTTTGCACAGATGCATGCATCTATACCCACGTGTAGGTCTGGATATCCTTGAGGAGAATTTATGTTTTCTATATATAGAAGACCCCTCTCTCATGTTTTAAGGTTAGAAAATTTTGAGATCAAAATTTTTTCCTCTAGCAAATCTCTACAATTTTGCCTACAAATCTTTAGCCTTTTGCCTATACACCCTTAACCAAATCTTCTCATCTTTGAGATGAGGAACTTTTGAGCTTGGTTTGAGCTCTTGAAGGGTGTGTTGCCTTGGTTTTGTTGCTTGAATTGCTTCTTCTCTTCAAGAGGTATAAGGCTTTGCCTATTTGCTTGCTTTCTCTGCTATTATTCTTGTTGTTTTCCAACTGTTTTTGGGCATAAAAACTCTGTGTTTTTGGGCTGAAGCTTGGGTTTTAAGGCCATTAAAGGTTAAGGGGTGATCCACCTTTCTTTGTACCTTGTTTTGGAGGCTTTTGCCCTTGTGATTTCCACCCTTGCATCATCTTTTTCTGAGCTTTTAAACACTGTTTTTCAGAGTTATTTCAGTCACCAAAATCATGTTTTGAAGTCTAAATTTGGGGGTGTTAGCCTCCCCTCTTTGTGTCTTGCTTATTAGTCTAGTTTGTGCCATGTTTTAACATGTTAATCTAGCTAATTTTAGCTCAATTCCAGCATGTTTTAGGACTGTATTAGACCTATTTTAGCACTATTTGGGCTGTTAGTTACATTTGAGTTTTGTTTTGCATGCTTGTAGTGTAATTGTCCTCATGAGCTTGGTGTTTTAGGTCTTAGACACCATCTTATTTGAGTTGATAGCATTTATTTATGCTTTTCTCACTGATTTTCAGCACTAATAATCTCTACAACCTCCCTCTTTTCTTGGCTTTTTTGTTTTTCTTTGAAAGTGGTTCAAACTACTTGTTTGTTTAAAGCATGAGATTGAGATGTCATGCTTAATGGTTCAACCCCTTAGGAGGTTCATTACCAACTATATGATGTCTCTTTCATGCCTAAAACAACATTTAGTTTGAGCCTTCTTTCCATTTAGAGGACTTGAACTCACAATTGGACTTAATGAATTAAAGGATGGTTGGTAATTTAAAATGGAGTAATTAAAACTTGGAATTAAAACGGTACAAGATAATAATTGGTTTTGTGTTCAATTGGACGTTAATTGAACACATGGAAGCTTGAACCATTTCAAACTCACTAGTGATGAAATAATTCAAGGTTCCAAGGTCACCACTTCCCTTGATCTTCCATGATAAGAAGGTGGCTTTGAGCGTCTTATTTTATTGTATTTATTGAACTTGCACACTTTGGTTCATATGTCATCATGAAACGAAATTGCTTGAGTTGGTGGTTTGTGGCTAAGGTTCACTTCTCCTTTGGTTTGGTCATGAAAAGGAGGGGTGAGTTATGCAAACAAACCCTTGAAAATACCCTGTGCATGCTCTGTTTGTTCTCTGTTGCAGCAAAATGAACTGGGCAGTAGTGGCCAGCAAGCCACATTCCATGGCCGGCAGGTGGCCAGCAGTCCTCATCACTGGCTGGTCCGCCACTGATTAAAAATTCAGCAGTATGTTTGTAAGGAAGAGCAGAGTTATTCTGGAAGTGGGCAACAATGTTAGTGTTCTATTGTGCAACAGAGCTCTCCGAAAGCGAAACAGCAGCTTTTCGGGTGGAAACCGAGCATGTGCATGAGCATTCCTCGTGTGCCAAGCATGTGTTAAGTTTAATTGTTGTAATTAAAGTGTTGTAACTAATTAGTTAGTTAATTAGTTATTTAATTTCGTTTTGTAATTAGTTAGTTAACTAGAATAGTTAGTTAATTCATTTGTTGTAATAATTAGTTAAGTAGTTTAGCTAATTTCATTTGTTTTGTAATAATTAGCTTAGCTTTAATTAGTTAGTTAGTTAATTAGCTTAGTTTATTCAGACTCTCCTTCGTGAGAGCGCAATGTAATAATGTGTATGTCTTCCAACCCCATGTCTTTCTCCTTTTTATTTACTAGCTTATGATGATTAGTTTAGGGACATCATGTTTCTTTTGGCATATCTCATGTTTGCATCCATTTGTATTGCATGCACCGAGGCTCATTTCATCACTCTAACTTGCATTGTCAGTTTAATACATTCTTTGAATACGTGCTTAGACCGCATGCTACTTAAATGATTCATATGCCATGATTAGTAGCCGAGCCTATTAATTGCATATTGCATGTGTTTCATTAGTCATATTGTATAGTTAGGAATCATGCATTTGTTTCTAACTCTTTTGTTTGTTTTGGCTTGAAGTACTAGGTGAGCCTTTACTCACTTTATCATATCGCATGCGTGTGATTGTTGCCATATCTAGCATGTTTACCATGAGACTAAATGCTTAAATGATAAAGTGTTTTGAATGCCTGTGGATGAAAACTAATTGCTTGAATTGAAATAATTTGAGTAATGTTCATATGCGATCACTTTTTCAAGTGGTACATATTTCAAAACCATTTTGAAAACAAACACGAAATCAAATGTTTCAATTCTTGCAATTTAGTTTATACTTATGTGTGTGCGCATGACATAGTAATGGTAGCCTAATAAACCAGAACAAGAGCATATAATGTACATAAGATTCATATCATGATTAGTAGAGGCCGATCTTTGATCGGGCAAGCGGGGGTGCTCAAATTCATTCATGACCTTTCCCTCTCGTACCTAAGTTCCCAAGCTGAGACAATCTTGGTGATGACGGACACGTGGCCTTTGGCACGAGTCATGGGTTTCATAAATTTTTCAAAAATATTTAGTTGACGACTCTGTATCTGGCAAAGTAGTCCATTTTTGGCAATTTGATTCAAAATCAATTTTCTAAAAGATTTGCCGGATTTGAACTCTTTGGTATTTATTTATTTCACATTGCACTTATGAGATCAGATTCAGAACTGCGGGAGTCCGATACTGTAGGGCTTATTTCGAACTTCCAAAAGGGAGCGCAAAAAAGTCGAGCTACAATTTTTGGTGACTCTGCTAGGGAAAGTAGAAAATTTGACTTGAAATTCATGATATGAAATTTTATCTACACTTATATGTTTATTTGCATTGCATTTGCATTAGTGCGCTTATGTCACTGTGTTTTCCATCTGCTATTACTGGACGGTCTGCCGGAGGCTTGCCTAAAAAGCTTTCCAAAAGGCTGACATGTCGCGAGCTCTGCCACGATGGAAACACAATCCTTGGATCTAGACTACCGCTGTATCATTCTATCCTCCTTTCACTTCTCGATGTTAGGTGCGAGAGGTATATTAGGTAGTCTTGCTAAGGTACCCTTTTGACTATTTGTCCTAGTTGCATATCGAAAGCCATAGAAACTGTTCCAAACTAGGACAGGATACTCACCCGAATATAGGATTGCATGAAACTGCATTGTTTGAATAGTGAACCCTAGTTCCTAACGAAACTAGGACAGGGTAACCCTACCCCCTCATAGGGGTGTTTTGGCTCTCACTTAACTGGTATGTACTTTATAGTGAAACTGTACAGGAATGTGCATATCAGTTGCAAGTTGGGTATCAGTTTTGGGGGTAGAATTTAGTATTAAGTGCAGTCCTACAGCCTTGGTTACATCTGTGTGTTGTTAACATCTGAGCTGAGGTGCTATGCGATTTCTGATTACTGATTTCTTTTTGCTTTATTTCTTTTTGCTAGGTAGTACAACACCATAGCTTTGGATAGTTTGGATATCCCCCAAGTGCTCTGGACCCGTGTCAGAAGGCTTTATAGAGCTGAAGATCTTGTTAGGGGACAACCCATGTTTACTTCGCTCCCACCGGTTACTAGACAGAGGAGAGTAAGGTAGAGTTCACTGGTTCAATTTCTACAGTAGTCACCCCTTATTTCACCTGCACCACCTACATCTAGTTAGGCTCAGTCTTCTACATCTAGTCCAGTATGAGATCATTAGCCAATTCCGATGGCACAATATCCCCCAGTCAGCATGGAGGACCTAATCCATCACCTTCAGTAAATAGTTGAAACCATACAGCAAGACGCTGCTCATCAAGCCAAGGTGATAGCATGTCAGGCTAAGATAATAAATAGGCTGCAACAACAATAACAACAGCTGACAGCGGCTTCTTCATCTCATACACCTCTTACGGGTATCCCAACATCCGGAGCTAGTGCCCATGTTGAGAATCAGGGCAATCCGGTAGAGCCAATCCCACCACAAGCCTCCAAAGAACCTATGTATCAGACCGAGACTCCATTTGAGTTTGAGGTTGACCCGACTGTGCTTAAAGTCAACAAGTTGGAGAAGCTCTTCAAGAAAGCGTAGGGTGTTAACTATATCCCCGACATAGAAGACGGGTACACTGACTCTGTAATGACATTTCCAAACCGGTTCAAAATGCCACACATCGATTGGTTCAATGGCTCTGGAGACCCCATGGTTCATCTTCGGCTGTTTTTAGACATTCTACGGCTGATGGGCCTGACCAGACTGTCGAAGCTCTCACTCTTTGGACGGACCATGTCGGGAATAGCGGCTATATGGTATGCAAAGCTAGAGGATTCTGTGAAGCAGAGTTAGAAGGAAATAGCTGAGGCCTTTGTTGCATAGTACTTGTACAACATGCAAATCGAGGTCATAACCCGTGATCTCGAAGCAACGCGCCAGGAGCCAAAGAAGGGCTTTTCAAAATTTGTGACAAGGTGGAGGGCCAAGGCTTCAATGATGACCACACGACCTTCAGAGAAAGATCAGATAAGGATGGTAGTCCGCAATCTACACGGAAAATTGTTGCAGAAGATGATCGTCCTACCTCTGTTCACATTCACCGAGCTTCACGAGATGGGGGTTCAAATTGAAGACGCCATGAAACAAGGGCTGATTACTGATGAGAAAGAGCAGGCCAAGAGCTCTTTTGTGCACAGTTCCAATGCAACCACTAGTGGTAGCACAGCTGGGTGGCTGTCAGATGTGAGTGTTGTCACCACCACAACTAAGACCGCCAATCCCTTTGCCAATACAGGTCCACAAACATCCAACAACCTTGCCCGATCCCAAAGGACCTTTACCCCACTCTACATGCCTTTATTGAGAAAGAGCAGGCCAAGAGCTCTTTTGTGCACAGTTCCAATGCAACCACTAGTGGTAGCACAGCTGGGTGGCTGTCAGATGTGAGTGTTGTCACCACCACAACTAAGACCGCCAATCCCTTTGCCAATACAGGTCCACAAACTTCCAACAACCTTGCCTGATCCCAGAGGACCTTTACCCCACTCTACATGCCTTTATCTCAAGCCATGAAGGTGTTCATCAAAAAGGGGCACCTCAAACCATTAGAGCCACGCCCATTACTCGATCCTCTTCTACCCAAACACAACCCAGCCAAGTATTGTGCATTTCACCAGTAGTACGATCACGACACCGACCAATGCTTCAGGCTGCGTCATGAGATTTAAGACCTCATTGACAACAAGGTGATTGCACCACCCTAGAAAGCAAATGTAACTACCAACCCTCTCCCGGCCCACAATCAAGTTCCCTCACCTCACAATCTAAACCTAATCCATACATCAGCCATCCCCTACGATCCCAATGTATATATTACCCATTCCCACCTATCCAGACCGATGGTGTTCATTCTTGAAAGCACGGATTTGTGCATGATGGACACCTCCCCACTACAACCTAAATCTGTGGTGGTGACAATTGGCATAGAAGGGAGGCTGGCCTTAGAGGACAATACGAGTTCGCTGCCTAAGTGCTTTGAGGACTTGTCTGAGGGGAAGTATGATCCAAGCTGCTACATTGTGCCAATTGATCAGGTCAAGCCAGAAATGGTATTGCCAACAGTAGTGGAGGCCAATGTGGTTAGGGAGGATGGCCTGAGCCAAGGTTTAGATGATCTAGCGAAGCTAGAAGAGGACTTAGACAACCTGTAGTTCTTTGATAAACAAGATCAAGGGGATGTGCAGATTGACTGGTTCAATTTTAATGGATCAACGGACAACTCTGGGTGGTTGAGTGATGAACCCAACAGGGAGGAAGGAACTGAAATGAAATCAAAAGAAAAGGCAGCAAGAATTGCTGCAGTGGCCGGAATGGCCGATAAAAAGGAAAAACTATCGAAGAATACCAGCATGGAAAGTTCAGCTCAAGAACTAGGCACTATGAGTACTATGGACACAGAACAGGAAGCTGCGTTGAAGCAGTTTGCACAAGAGAGGGTTGAAGACAACCAGAGAGCTGTAATGGCCCAACACCCTACGGGGGAAACTTGTGAAGTGAAAGTGATACAAATGGAGCTGGACAACTGTTTGTCGGTTGCCGGAGGTATATGGTGGGAGGATGAAGATCTACATCTGGCTCACACCGACGAGGACTGGGATGAGTGTCTTCCAGATTACACTGAAGAGATTGACCACATGACAAGAAGTGGGCGGTATTTCAAGCCACCGCACTTAGACCAAGCTGAGGCCTCTGGAAAAGATAGAGAGGTTGAGAAACAGAAAGAGAAGCAGTTGGAGGAAGAGGCAGTGTTGAAGCAATTGAAGAAAACCCAAACCAACATCTCAATCTGGGGTCTTCTTATGGCCTCGCCGGTGCATCGACAAGCTGTACTATCAATAATGGACAAAGCCAAATTGTCCGTTGGCACTACCCCTAAACATCTTGTGAGATTGGTCTTCCCAGGTGGTGCCGGGCCAACCCTAACCTTTTCTGATAAAGAACTGCCACTAGAAGGCTCAGCTCACAACAAACCCCTGTACATATCTATTCAGTGCAGAGAAAAGTGGTACCAGTTGTGCTGATAGACACCGGTTCGGCTATCAATGTATGTCTTTCCCACACAACTTATGCCATTGGCCTTAGACTGGCAGACTTCGTGCCCATAGCCCAAGTGATTCGGGCATATGATAATACTAGCAGGGATGTTATGAACACGGTACAAATCAGAGTGCAGGTAGGCCCAGCTCAGCAGGCGTCGAGTTCAATGTCCTAGATGTCTCGGCCACCTTCGACTTACTGCTAGGAAGACCCTGGTTGCATCTGGTGAAAGTAGTCTCCTCTACCCTCCACCAAATGCTTAAATACCCTCATGAAAAGGGAGTGGCAATTGTTTTCAGGAATTCGTCTATCCATTCCCTGCCAGAGGTAACTACACCAGTGCTGGAGATCATTCACGACGAGGAGGATGTTTTCCTCTCAGGGTTTACGCTAGTTGAGGCCCAAGTAGTGCAGACCGTCTTGGCAGCAGATGAGGGCATGTATGTCAGTGCCCAGTCTATTTATTTCATGAATAAGCTGCAGCATGTGCCAGGAATGGAGCTTGGAAGAAGTGGTTGAAAATGTGTCACAGCATTGGCCAATGTGCCGTATAATCCGCATGTCTTTGGTCTAGGATATGTACCCACCAAAGAGGATTGGGTTAGGAAAAGGGAAGAGATGGCAGGCAGAGCCAGAGCCAAGCAGGCCGGGAAACACTATGAGCTCGTTCAAAGTCCAATCCGGGGAATGCTAAATGGCCACTTTGTTCGGGAAGGTAAAGACTTCCCCTTTTGTGGCTTTCCCGAGCCTTGGATGAATTTTGCGAAACAGCGTGTTCCTAGCTTCGAAATCTTCTTCGATCCACAGTTGCAAGAAAGTGATGCCGAGGAAAATGTTGAACCAACTGCTAAAGCTGAAAAGAGCATGGAAAGTGACTCGAATAACAAGGAGCTTGGAGTAGGGGCAGCACTGGTATGTCTACTTACAGATCCTCTGGCCGACTTAGAGAGCTTGGGGGATAGCCTTACCATCTCCATGATCAGGGACCAACGGGGTGTGAACCCGTCCAGCAACATTTTGGATGCATCTGAAGCACTATCCCTTGTCTGGCAGCTGGAGAAGGGCTACTTGTCTAGTTCTAAGTCGGGTGATGAGCTAGAATCTGATTCCACTGAGTCTGTGGAGTCGAAATTAAATACTGGTTCTTCTGAGTCCGAGTCCGAGTCCGGTATTCTTGGAGGTGATAACCCGGATACCAAGGTCTTGTCCAGGTCCACTTTTTCTTTTCCTTTTGAGTCAATTGTAACCGAAAAGCTGGACCTTATGAATGAGAACGCTGTTGATTTTGAGTATTTCTCTATGCCACTTGTTTATTCATTGACCAAGATTTTCAAAATTTTAATGAAAATGATGAGGAATGAATTCCTCTAGTTTTGAAAAACTTGATTAATTGAGAGGATGAGAGGTTTGCAAAACCCTGCACTGATGAAATCATTGCTATTAATGTGGGTACTGAGAAGGATCCGCGTTTAGTCTAGATCGGGTCCACGTTGTCTTCAGAGAAACGCGAGCACTTAGTCGCTTTATTAAAATATTTCAAAGATGTTTTCGCGTGGTCTTACGAAGACATGCCTGGAATCGATCCTGAGATTGTACAGCATCGGATCCCTCTTGACCCCGAGGCGCGACCCATCAAGCAGAAGTTATGAAGAATCCGTCCAGATTGGGCGTTGAAAGTCAAAGAAGAGGTCTCCAAGCAGATCGAAGTAGGTTTCTTGTTAGTATCTGAATATCCAACTTGGTTGGCCAACATCGTCTCAGCACCGAAAAAGGATGGTAGAATCCAAGTATGTGTGGTCTTTTGGGATTTGAACAGAGCTAATCCGAAGGATGACTTTCCTTTGTTGCACATTGTTGAATTAGTGACTTCACTACAGGTCATGTATTGCTATCCTTCATGGACGGGTTTTCTGGGTATAATCAGATTCTGATGGTGCCCGAGGATAGAGAGAAAACTGTATTTACTACGCCGTGGGGTACCTACTGCTATCGGGTTATGCCGTTTGGGCTGAAGAATGCAAAGGCTACCTATCAAAGGGTTGCAACCACCATTCTGCATGATATGATCCACAAAGAGGTCGAGGTATACGTGGACGATATGATTGTCAAGTCCAAAGAAAGAGAGGGGCACGACACTGCCTTGAAGAAATTCTTTCAATGGATCAGAGAATACAGACTGAGATTGAATCCGCAGAAATGTACTTTTGGCGTAACAGCCGGAAAAATCTAGGCTTTTTTATCACACAAAGGGGCATCGAAGTAGATCCTTCCAAAATCAAGGTCATCCTAGAAATGCCACCACCAAAGACTGAAAAGGAAGTGCAAGGCTTTCTAGATAAAGTGCAATTCATAAGACCGTTTATTTCCAAATTAACCTTGACTTGTGAACCACTATTTGGTCTCCTGAAGAAAGGAAAGAAATTTCGATCGGATGATCAATGTTAATTCGGTTTTGAGCAGATTAAGTAGTACCTTCAGAATCCAACTGTGTTATCGCCGCAAGAGTTGGGAAACCTTTGATTCTATACCTGTCAGCGACAGAGACAATAATGGGATGCATGCTTGCTCAAGAATCTGAGGATAGGGTGGAGAAAGTCATCTATTACTTGAGTAAGAAAATGCTGGATTACGAGACCCGATACACTCCATTGAAGAAAGCTTGCCTAGCCTTGGTATGGGTTACCGGGAAGTTGAGGCACTACTTGTTAGCTCACACCATAATTTTGATTTTGAGATTAGATCCCATCAACTATCTCTTTGAGAAACCAGTACTTATGGGTAGGCTAGCCCGTTGGTTGCTTCTTCTCTCCGAATTTGATCTCAAGTATGTTACCCGCAAGTCGGTCAAGGGGAGAGTTGTAGCGGAGTTCCTGGCAGATCACCCAGTAGAAGGGGATGAAGCGGTGGAGTACCTGTTCCCAGATAAAGCCATGCTGCAAGTTGAGGAAGAGACTTGGATAATGTACTTTGACGGAGCGTCTAATCAATACGGTTATGGGATAGGTGTGTTACTGATAGCACCCGATGACTCCCACATACCTTTAGCCTTCAAACTCTGGTTCAAGGTGTTCAATAACGAAGCAGAATATGAGACGTGTATTGCTGGTTTAGAAGCCGCCCTAGAACTAGGGACAAAAAGATTGGATGTTATCAGGGACTCGAACCTAGTTGTTTCTCAAGCAAATGGAGATTGGAAGGTCAAAGAAGAAAATATGAAGGTTTATCACCCGACCCTAGACGTTTTAATTCCTAGGTTTGAAAAGCTGAGTTTCACGCATCTACTGAGAGAGAACAATAGGTTCGCTAATGCTTTAGCAACTCTATCATCCATAGTAGACATCTCGTTTGAAGTCCGGATGCGTCCGATCATCATTGAGCAGAGATACACGTTGGCCTATGAAACTATCGCTGTAATAGATGAAGTACAAGACAAAAACCCTTGGTACTACGATATTTGGAACTTCTTGGAAAAGGAGATTTATCCACCAGGGGCAAATGCCAAGGACAAAAGAGGAATATGGTGAATAGCCGTCCAATTTATCATCTGCGGAGGTAAACTATACAAATGAGGTCATCTGGGAATGCACAAGTTGTGTGTCAAAGACGAAGAATCAAAGCGCCTGATGGAGGCCATCCATGGGGGAGAGTGCGGAGCGCACATGAACGGAGTGATGTTAGCCCGGAAGATTCTCAGGCAAGGTTACTACTGGTCCACCATGGAGGAGGATTGTATTGGTTTTGTTCGGTGATGCCACAAATGCCAAATTCATGCTAATCGCAAGAATGGCCCTTCTCGGTTTGGGGAATCGATGTTATTGGCGCAGTCACACTAAAAGGGTCGAATGGGCATGAATACATTCTGGTGGCAATTGATTACTTTACAAAGTGGGTGAAAGCTCAGTCCTATGCCATGTTGAAAGCATCGCATGTGGCCAAGTTCATCAGAAATAATATCATTTGCCAATATGGAGTCCCAAACGAGATCATATCAGACAATGGCTCCCACTTCAAGAAAGATGTGATAGACTTGTTGAAAAAATACAATGTGGCTTTTCATAAGTCGTCTACATACCAGTGACAAACCAACAGAGCTGTTAAGGCCGCCAACAAGAACATCAAGAATATCTTGTAGAAGATGGTTCAGACCTACAGGGACTGGCCAGATAAATTGCCATTCGCACTATGGGGCTATAGAACTTCAATCTGGACGTCTACAGCAGCAACTTCTTATTCTCTCATCTATGGAATGGAAGCTGTTCTGCTTATTGAAATAGAAGTCCCGTCACTGCGAGTTATAGCTGAGTGTCAGGTAGCAGAGCCGGACTGGCAACAGAGCATATTTGAAGAACTAATGTTGTTTGATGAGAGAAAGCTGAAAGCATTGTATCATGTTCAGGGCTATCAACGCAAAATTGCTAGGGCTTTTAACAAGAAGGTTAAGTCCTGAAATCTCAAAGAGGGAGATATGGTGCTGAAAGATAATCGAGTTCCCATTCATGACCCCAGAGGCAAGTTTAGACCCAATTGGACTGGTCCTTACATCATTAAAACTATCTGGCCGGGTGAAGCTGTTATTCTCATGGATCTGATGGCCTGGAATTTTCGCAACCGATCAACATGGACAAGTTGAAGAAATACTATCCCTGAGAGGCTCGCTAGGCTGAAAATCCGAAAAGGTGACCTAGGCAAAACTTAGAGCATGAAAAATTAGAAATAAAGAAAAATTGAGCTCATAAGGTTGAAAACCCTAAATGACGACTTTGGCAAAAGTTAGAGTGCAAAAGGAGAGGGTTAATACTCGAGTGAACCTGAACCGAACTACGTAAGGCTTGATTCCCATCTTCGGGATACGTAGGCAACTTCATCCTAAAGTTTAGCCGTAAACACCTCCAACTAAACTGTCCTGTCCATGTGTCTGATCAGGTCATCTTTGTCTGTTCTTTACCTGAGAGTTCGGTTGTGATCTTTACTTTGAGAGAAGAGCTAGTTACAATGTTGAGCAATGTTATTCAAACAAGGGGCAATTTGTGATCGTTTGATTTGGGGTTGTACATCTTGACGATTGATTTTGTGCGTGTCAAGTGGCGATCCTTTTCGAAAATGGTTTTGGAAAGTTTTAATAAAGTTGATTTTGTTGAAAATTTACCTCTTACAATTTAGACCACTTTTGGATCAAAAGGAAAATTTTCAATGCTCACAACTATAATTTCATTGATTTCAACATAAAATTTCTCCAACTCTCTGATACAAATCAAAGTCGCTTTTATACATTGAAAAACTTGAAAAGAAAGGTCAAAGCAATAAACTAGGGGCATTGATGAGTCAGGTGCTCCTGCGTCCTCCGCTCATGCTTGTGGAAGCTTTTGAAGCCAAAGTGGGCCCGATTTGTGCCTCATCCTCAAGCCAATCCAAGCACTCGCCAGAAAGGACGAAACTGAAACTAGGGGCTGGGGCTAGAAGCTCTCTCGTCCTCCAAGCAGTGAGGTACCTAGCCAAATGTGGGCCACAGATGGGGAATGAAACCGGGTACTCCACCTCCTCCTCTGGGCATGTCTGATCGTGCCCAAACTAACGTCTGAATCGAAACGGGAAATAGAATACACAATGCGTAAGGCCGATCAGCTAAATGCCAGGTTACTGAGCCATGCTGTAACTCATCTTGGTCAAATTAAGCTCGGGGCAATACCAAGCTATGTCAACAGCAGACCTATTGCACATCCAGTTGCACCATTATCCCTTATTCAGGAAATCCACTAGTCAGTGGCGGAAGAAGTAGCCTTGAGCTGAGTACTTAGGGCAAGAGTCCACTACCTTCATCTTATCCATAAGCCACACCTGGGAAGGGATGAAAGAAAAGAGAGATTAAAGAATAGAGAGATGTATGTTGAGGGAAAAGTGAGAAAAGGGTTTTGAGAGAAAAATAGAGCATGAGTGCTGAGTGATGTGAGAAACACGTATGAGAAAAGGTGAGAAACAATACCTGAAGAAGTAGTGGACTCCATACGAATCTAGTAGTCTCACGCCGATGAAAGGCGTCTAAGCCCATCAAGGTCTCGGCCAACACCAAGCCAATGCAACTCTTGCCTTCTTTCAAACCTTGGACCACTTCGACTAACCAAATATTGGACCCGCCAAACGGGCAAGAAGAAAATGAGCAAGCATACATAAGCAGAGGGCATGTTGTCGAAATCCTCACCAAACAAGGTCGCCTCGGTCACCAACGTTGAAAAATCGATGAATCAAACTGGATATGTCTAGCTCTCCGTTATGGTCCAAAGATCAAGCCTCGTGTAGAGTGAGTCCACACATTCGTCCCAAAGCTTGAACGTGGCCAAAACGGGATTGAGGCATGATTTCCTCATCGCATTGGGATTCCATTAGTGCCTAAAATTCTTCAATTGTCAGGCATATTTCTTATCCCCCAAAGCTAAAGACATGTGTAATTGGGTCCCAACATCGAGTCGCGGCATGAAGTAACAGAAAACAAAGTGAAGTTCGGCTTAACGAAAAAAGTGCATTTATGTCGAAACCCCAGAAATTAACCTTTTTCGAGCCGTCTAAATAAGCAATCCAATCCAAGAGCTTTTCGGTAAAAAGTGGCTCCATTTGTGAAGAAATTGCAGCTGAAATGAAGTTCTAGAGAAGAATTCACGAAGCTGAACCTTTTGTAGAAGATAAGGCAGTGAGTGGAAGCCTGCTGTCAACAATCTACCCATTCTTGCATTTGATGGTCTCTAGCCGGCAGCCTCCTTTTCAGGCCTGTTGTCCACCTGTCTATTGGGCAGTGATGGGGGCATGAGTTTTGTTTTGATCTTTGAGTGTTTTGAGGTCTTGCTTTGAATCTTTTTGGTTTTGGCAAGTTTGTTTATTTTTATTTGAGTTGTTTTTGCTTTGTTTATCGAGTTGTTTTTGCTTATCGAGTTGTAAGTTGTATTTTGTATTTTGGTTGTTGGTCAGCTCATTACCCGATTTAGAACATTGTTTCAATCAAGTGTTCTTTTGGCCAATTCAATTCCATGTTCATTTTCATGCAAATATGGTGCTCATGATGCAAAAATAACAACACTTTTTATAAAAACTGCGAGGTTTATTCCAATCATGGTTTTTTTACAAAAGATTAGTATAAGTTTTCAAAGAAAAATAAACCTATTTGAAGCTATACATGTGCTAATGCTACCAAACAAAAAGAAATTAAGCAAAAGTACAAAAAATCAGCACCGGTCGCCTCAAGCCTGAGAGGCCCTCTTCGTCCTCTTCCTCGGAGGAGAGGACTCTGGGGCACTATCTCTATCAACATCGCACTTTGAATCTGCCTCTAAACCAGAACCAGAGCTGGCATCATCTCTGCTCTCTACCCCTTAACCCGTCTCGGCATCATCACCTCCGCTCTCGGAACCAATGCGGCATCGTCTCCACTCTCGGATGACTCGGAATGCCAACTCACTGCCTCCCCAGAGTCACTAGTCTCAGCATCGTCATTGCTTAAGATGGGCTCTGGAGGACTGCTCTAGCCCCGGGTACCCCTATCTCTGCCTCTTCCCCCTGCTGCTGGAGGGGATACTGTTGGTACTGGTGTTGCTGCCGCCGCCAGTGCACCCAGTATAGCTGGGATCTAAAAAGACAGTTGTCACATATCAGTTTCAATGTGTGTACCAGATGCAAGCATAGTATGCAGAATGAGTGTATGTAGAAGTCATATACAGTGTGTGAGTACAGTGTGTGAATGTAGTGTGCCAATGCAGTGTATCAGTGCAGTTTGGGAAGTTTGTAGTTGGAATGCCAGTGTATCAGTAGAAAGATGATAGCATGAAGTGCAAACTGAAGAAATTACCAGGATATCGTAGAGGCCAAGCAGCGTCTCTCTCCTCTGTACCATGCCCATCAGAGAAGCTATCAACTCGAGAGTGCCCCTTGTGTCTTCTATGGATGCCTGCAAATGCATTTGGATGATCAGTGTTCGCAATAAACATATCTGAAATGAAATGCGGGGTGCAAATTGTAAAGTATGGTCCATACCTTAGTCGAGCCTCAAACCCCGACAAGCTCATGATCAGCTGCTACAGACTCGATTGGAATCTAGTAAGCAGCCCCGGTATGCCATCAACATGTAAGCGTGGTAGGAAGCTCTAGCCAACGGGTCATCTGCCCCTCACGAGGAACCCTTCTAGCACGAGCCCTAGTCGCCCTACGCGCCTCTCTCGCTACAAGAGCCCTTGCCCCCTCGCCTCCACGAGCACCTGTTAGAAGTGGCATGAGGTGCGTCTGAATAAAGGTCGCATAGTCGCCCTCTACCTGAAATAATCAGCATCCAAGCCCACTATAAACTGAGTGACTGCATCAACAGATAGGCTGTTTTCCTGATCTCATGGACTCTGGTGGTGGCATCGGAGTGATCGGGTCTGACAAGCCCACGGTCTGACGAACGAACCGCTCACTCAGGAACCAGGCCCGGCAGACTGGGCCCTCAAGTAGAATGTGGAAACGAGAAGTGGCCCAAGCCCCGGTGTACTGGTCCCTTATCCCAGCCAGCATCATGGCCCAGGGCTGCCACATGATCTGCAACGTGTACAGATTGTTAGTTACTGTCAATTGCTAAAGTGTGAATTAGGACAATTGTAAAGCAAAAATGATTGTGTTTTGGGTTACCTCGTGGGCAGCCACTGCGTCGAAATAGTGCCGGAAGAATACGAAGGTCTCGCGAGTCCTACGCTGACACCTACCATCATACCGCCTCGAGTAAGGGACTACCAGTAGGAGCTCCTTCATGGGCTCTAGGGCAAGAGTAGGGAAATAAGAATACACCCACAGCTGCAGAGAAAATGCAGTGATATGTGAACACAATGTATGAACAGATACAGAAAGTGTAAAGTAGAAAGTATAGGTGTTGAACAGATATAAAGTAGAAAATGCAGAGTAGAAAATGTAAAGTGTAAAGAGGGAACTGAAATGCATACCTCCCAAGCTCGTACGTAGCCTCCGATTAGCTCTCCCCTCAAGCGGGAGGTAGAGCTCATATAGCCGTACAGGGTGGCGAGGTCAGCTCTGCCCCAATCATAGAAACATACCCGAGGAAGGGTCACCAGGGCACTCAGCAGATACAAGCCCACGGTATTCCACCTGTTCAAGAACAAGGTAGTACCGAGGATGAACATCCGAAAGCCTCTGGCGTACTACTCCATCTCTTCTAATGTCACTGGCTCGCTCCCTCTGAACTACTCAGCGAACCAGCTATATTTGACCATATATGTCCGGTACAAAGATGGGCGTGCTCCTAGCAACTCGATCCAGGCGGCCTTCCACTTCCCCATGTCTGTTGAAAGGGATCAAATCACCCCCTACTCCTAAGCCAGTGGTCATAGCGAAGTCGTAATAAGTCATCGTCATATCCCCGGTAGTGGAGAAGTGGAAGAAGTTGGTGGTGTCCCACCACCTCTCGACTAGTGCTCCCAAAAGAGGACGGCTAGCAATGACCCGCGTCAAGCTAGAGCAGAAAAGGCCGAAGCCAGTCTCGTCCACAATATCACAAACTCCTACAGGGAGCTCGTCGTACCAATCTCGCGCAGTCGTATCTCCGTACCATCTACAGGCACGAGACTCGCCCTATGGCAAAGAAATGATGAATCAAATAAGGCAGTGATGAAAGTTCAGTCAGATAAAAAGTAGTGCAAGAAATGCAAGTAAAGAAAGGCAGGAATACATGAAAATAGAGCTCATACCTCAACGGCAATGGCTGACAGATGAGAGGCTGGCTCCCATAATAGGCGGTACACCAAGAACAAAGTCGCTAGAGCACCTAATGCCACCAGCTGGCAAGATATGTATCCGAGGATGGTACCTCGCTAGATCAAAAGGTTGTACCCTCAATGGTAGTGGCTCCAGCTCAAGCTCAGACTCAAACTCTGCCTCAAGGTCGGCCTCAATATCCTGAGCCGCCTCGCCAGCCTCGCCAGCAACCGGCTCCTCTGCCTCAGCAATAGGTGGAAATACGAGGGGAATCTCTGAGGGAGCCCTATCATGTGGTGAATTATCTGCCATCTAGAAAATAGGTGAAAAGTAGGTGAAAAGTGAAGAAAAATGGGGAAAATAAGGCAAACTTGGAAAAAGTCAACCCTAGGAAAGAGAAAATGGAAGAAAAAGTCAAAGTTCAGAAAAATTTACGAAACTCGAGAGAAACTCGAGGGGAACAAGCCTAGAAGGGTGAAAATGAGGGAAAAAGTGCCGAAATCAAATTTCAAACAGTTCAAAGTGAGGAGAACTAAGAGGGTTTAGCAAAGAAAATGTGCGTAGGACATTGGAAAACGTATACAAAGCTCGGATCTAAAGAGGGAAAAAGGGAAGGATTTCGACCCTAGAGAAGTAAGGAAATGAAGTGTTGTGGTGTATACTTAAAGACCCGAGGCAAAAAGACCAAAAAATCCCCAAACTGCCATCGGTGGCCAACATGTGGCCGGCATGCCACACTGGTGGCTGGCAAGGCCTTTTCATGGCCGGCAGATGGCCAGCAGCCTCCCTTTGTGGCCGATGGCCTTCCTTTGTATCCTGATGCTGTTTTCTGTCCTTATTTCCCAAGAAGTGTAAGCAAGGTTCATTGTTGGGTCCATATTGTCTCTACGGAAGCTCAAAAATTGTGTTTTGGCGCACAATGTTCATCACTTGTCAACATAGACGAGGTGTATCCCTTTTTTTTTAACATATTGCAATTCCTCCGAGAGGTAAACCGGAAAGTGCCATCGAATGTCGCTTTTGTTCATTTTATGCCTTCTATCTCTTGTCATTCTCTCTTGTTGCATAGAATATGCATTTTACATATATTGTTGCATAGAGTATGCATTTCACATACACGCATACTGCATGCGCGTCTTGCATCAGTTATGATTCACGCATAAAATATGCTCTTGCTCTTGTTTCATGCGTAGAATATTTTTTTGTATCTCCCATAGAATATGCTCTTGCTCTTATTTCATGTATAGAATATGCTTTTGTTTCTTGCATAGAACATGCTTTCAATTACCATGTTATGTCAGTTGTCTATCTAACATGATTACTTTGTGCATCTATCGCACTTGTTCACTTTGTGCATCTATCACACTCGTTCATTTTTTGCATCTATCGCACACCCCTCTATTGTATCTCGGGAGCGTGCGAAGCGCAAGCCCGAGCAGTTTTTGTTATATCTCAAGATGCATGACGCGCGGCCCTGGGCGTGTTTCATCTCAAGAGTGTGCAAAGTGCGAGCCCGAGCAATTTTTGTTGTATTTCAGGATGCGTGACGCGCGGCTCTGGGCGTGTTTCATCTCGAGAGCGTGCGAAGCGCGAGCCCGAGCCCAAGCGGTTTTTGTTTTATCTCAAGACACGTGACGCGCAGCCCTGGACGTGTTTCATCTCGAGAGTGTGCAAAGCGCGAGCCCGAGCTATTTTTGTTGTATCTCAAGAAGCGTGACGCGCGGCCCTGGGCGTGTTCCATCTCAGGAACGTGCGAAGCGCGAACCTGAGCGATTTTCTTTTATCTCAGGACGCGTAACGCTCGGCCCTGGGTGTGTTGTATCTCAGGACGTGTGAAATGTGAGCCTGAGTGGGTTTTCTTGTATCTCGGGACGTGTGAAACGCGAGCCCGAGTGGTCTTTCTATTTCTCGGGACACGTGAAATATGACCCCGAGCAGTTTTCGTTCTTCAGTTTCTCGGGACATGTGAAACACAACCTCGAGCGATTTTCTCAATTTCTCAGGATGTGTGAAACGCAACCCTGAGCGGTGTTTTCTTTCCTCGTCTCTTGTTTTGGCGTGGTTAGGGTGTGGTTATATCTTTTGCATACAGCCTATTTTGCTTTTAAGCTTGAAACTGCTCATTCATGTGTTATTATTTCGTTATTGTTTATTGCATCTGTTATTGCTTATTGCATCATCTTGCATGATCATGAGTATTCAACATAGCCGGCCTCACGTAGCGTGTGAATCCAACTTTCAAAGTTGCATTGTGCATATCATTTGCATTTTGCCCTAGAAGTATGCTGGTTTGATTCCTTGCAAAGGGATATGTAGGTAGCCTGTAGGCGCAACCATTTTTTTTTTCTGTCTTCATTATTTGTCCAAGTCTTATGGCCTTCTCAAAATGGGTCGTCTTCAGGCTTGGACATTCACTCATGTCATTTCATGACTCTGAGTACTGTCAAAGAGGGGCAACTGTAGACACCCCATTTTTGACGGCCCTTACGACTTGGACACCATCGCATGCACACCCGATGGTGAGTTTATTTGCTCGGCAAGTGCTCGAAGCCCTTAGCGGAATGCCACAGCTTTGAGCCTTTCAAACCCTACACTCTTGTTGCCTCATTTTTGGACCAAGCCATGGTTCATCAAGCCTGCAGCTTCTGGTGGCTTACCGGCCATCACTTGTTGGTTGTCGGCTACTGACGTGACTTGCCAGCCACCAATTTCTTTTGTAGATGTTTTGTGATAGTTGTGCCAACTGTTTGCATAGATGCATGCATTTGTACCCACATGTAGGGCTGGATATCCTTGAGGAGAATTTATGTTTTCTATATATAGGAGACCACTCTCTCATGTTTTAAGGTTAGACAATTTTGAGATCAAAATTTTTTCCTCTCTCTCTACAATTCTCTCTCTCTCGAGCAAATCTTTACACTTTTGCCTACAAATCCTTAGCCTTTGCCTATACACCCTTAACCAAATCTTCCCATCGTTGAGTTGAGGTACTTTTGAGCTTAGTTTAAGCTCTTGAAGGGTGTGTTGCCTTGATTTTGTTGCTTGAATTGCTTCTTCTCTTCCAGAGGTATAAGGCTTTACCTATTTGCTTGCTTTCTCTACTATTATTCTTGCTGTTTTCCAACTATTTTTCAGCTATAAAAACTATGTGTTTTTTGGCTAAAGCTTGGGTGTTAAGGCCATTAAAAGTTGAGGGGAGATCCACTCTTCTTTATACCTTATTTTGGAGGCCTTTGCCCTTGTGTTTCCCACCCTTGCATCATCTTTTTATGAGCTTTTAAACACTATTTTTCAGAGTTATCTCAGTGGCCAAAATTATGTTTTGAAGTCCAAATTTGGAGGGATTAGCCTCCCCTTCTTGTGTCTTGCTTAGTAGCCTAGTTTGTGCCATGTTTTAGCTTGTTAATCTAACTATTTTTAGCTCAATTCCAGCATGTTTTAGCACTGTATTAAACCTGTTTTAGCATTGTTTTGGGCTGTTAGTTGCATTTGAGCTTTGTTTTGCATGCTTGTAGTGTAATTGTCCTCATGAGCTTGGTGTTTTAGGCCTTAGACACCATCTTATTTGAGTTGATAGCATTTATTTATGCTTTTCTCACTCATTTTCAACACTAATAATCTCTACAACCTCCCTCCTTTCTTGGGTTTTTCGTTTTGCTTTGAAAGTGGTTCAAACTACTTGTTAGTTTAAAGCATGAGAATGAGATGTCATGCTTAATGGTTCAACCCTTTAGGGGGTTTATTACCAACGGTATGATGTCTCTTTCATGCCTAAAACAACATTTAGTTTTAGCCTTCTTTCCATTTAGAGGACTTGAACTCACCATTGGACTTAATGAATTAAAGGATGATTGGTAATTTAAAATGGAGCAATTAAAACTTGGAATTAAAATGGTACAAGATAATAATTGGGTTTGTGTTCAATTAGACGTTAATTGAACACATGGAAGCTTGAACCATTTCATACTCATTAGTGATGAAATGATTCAAGGTTCCAAGGTCACCACTTCCCTTTATCTTCCATGATAGGGAGGTGGCTTTGAGAGTCTCATTTCATTGCATTTATTGAACTTGCACATTTTGGTTCATATGTCATCATGCAATGAAATTGCTTGAGTTGGTGGTTTGTGGCTAATGTTCACTTCTCCTTTGATTTGTTCATGAAAAGGAGGGGTGAGTTGTGCAAACAAAACCTTGAAAATACCCTCTGCATAGGGCTGTGCAAAATACCACCCAATTCGCTAAAACCGCACCGATCCGCATCAATCCACACCACTCAAAATGCTAACCGCGGTTTAAACTTTAAAATTTATAATCCGCCAACCGAACCGCTCCGCTCCGCTCCGCTATAGTAAATACATATATATTTTTTAACTTCCAATGAAATATCAATGTAAAAATGAGTGTGAGAAAGATTTAAGATATAAAATTTATTACAAATTAGTGGTTATATATATGAAACATATTATGTAAAATTACTTTGTGTTATATATCTAAAAAATATTATACAAATTAGTGTTGTATATTATGCAAATGTGTGATAATTAGTTAGAATATTCTTCAATCCGCCAATCTGCCAAAACCGCCCAAACCGCAATTTGTCAATCCGCTAATCCACTAACCCGCCATTCGGTTTGTAATTTTACTCTTAAACCGTCCAAACCGCGCCATGCTCTATTTGTTCTCTGTTGCAGCAAAATGAACTGGGCAGCAGTGGCCGGCAAGCCACTTTCCATAGCCAACAAGTGACCAGCAACCCTCATCGCTGGTCGGCGGGCCGCTAATGCAAAATTCAACAGTGTGTTTGTCAGGAAGAGTAGAGTTATTCTGGATGTGGGCAATAGTTTTACTGTTCTATTTTGCAATAGAGGCTCTCCGGAAACGAAACAACGGCTTTTCGGGTGGAAACTAAGCATGTGCATGAGCATTCCTCGCGTGCCGAGCATGTGCTAAGTTTAATTGTTGTAATTAAAGTGTTGTAACTAATTAGTTAGTTAATTAGTTATTCAATTTCGTTTTGTAATTAGTTAGTTAACTAGAATAGTTAGTTAGATTTATTTGTTGTAATAATTAGTTAAGTAGTTTAGCTAATTTCATTTGTTTTGTAATAATTACCTTAGCTTTAATTAGTTAGTTAATTAGCTTAGTTTATTCGAACTCTCCTTCGTGAGAGCGCAATGTAATAATGTGTATGTCTTCTAACCCCACATCTTTCTCCCTTTTATTTACTAGCTTATGATGGTCAGTTTAGAGACATCATGTTTCTTTTGGCATATCTCATGTTTGCATCCATTTGTATTGCATGCACCGAGGCTCGGTTCATCACTCTAACTTGCATTATCAGTTTAATACATTCTTTGAATACGTGCTTAGACCGCATACTACTTAATTTATTCATATGCCATGATTAGTAGCGGAGTCTATTAATTGCATGTTGCATGTGTTGCATTAGTCATATTGCATAGTTAGGAATCATGCATTTTTTTCTAACTTTTTTATTTGTTTTGGCTTGGAGTACTAAGTGAGCCTTTATTCGCTTTAGCATATCGCATACGTGTGATTGTTGCCATATCTAGCATGTTTACCATGAGGCTAAATGCTTAAATGATAAAGTATTTTGAATGCCTGTGGATGAAGGCTAATTGCTTGAATTGGAATAATTTGAGTAATGTTCATATGCGATCATTTTTTCAAGTGGTACATATTTCGAAACCATTTTCAAAACAAACACGAAATCAAATGTTCCAATTTTTGCAATTTAGTCTATACTTATGTGTGTGCGCATCACATAGTAATGCTAGCCTAATAAACCAGAACAAGAACATATAATGTACATAGGATTCATATCATAATTAGTAGAGACCGATCTTTGATCGGGCAAGCGGAGTGCTCAAATTCATTCATGACCTTCCCCTATTGTACTTAAGTTCCCGAGTCGAGACAATCTAGGTGATGACGGACACGTAGCCTTTGGCACGAGTCATGGGTTTCCTAAATTTCTCAAAAACATTTAGGTAGCGACTTTGTATCTGGCAAAGCAGTCCATTTTTGGCAATTTGATTCAAAATCGATTTTCCAAAAGATTTGTCGGATTTAGACTCTTAGGGTTTAGGATTTATAAATTTATTTTTTTTTAGGATTTAGGATTTAATTCTTAAAATTTATTTATTTTATTTTAGGGTTTAGGGTTTAGGATTTAGAATTTATAGTTTAATTCTTAAAATTTATTGTTGTATAAATCTTAAATCCTAAATCCTAACCCTAAAATAAATTTTTATTTAAAAAATAAATTTTAAGAATTAAAGTAAAAAAATAATCATTTTATGTAGTTGATTATTATTTGCTATTATAAAATATTATTATATATATTTAATATTGGTCTCAATTTTATAAAATAAAATTTATATATATTAAAAATTATATATGTTTTACTAAAATAAATATAATGAATAAAATTAATTAATTTTATTTTTATTTGTTTATTATAAGTGTGTGTGAAAGAGAGAGAGGGTAGAGTGATGTGGGTGTATGTGTCAGAGAGTGAGAGAAGAGTGTGAGTGCCAATGTATGAGATGTGGTTTTTTTTATTGTTATTGAAAATGTGTTTTCAAAACACGTTTTCAAGTTGTGCGTTTCTCAACTGCGTTTTATTAATTGACTCGATAATTAGTATAAATCTTATTAAAAGCGTGATTTGTAACCACGTTTTTATAATTTTATTCATTTTCCGCGTCTGGGCTAGAAATATGGTATAAGTGTGTTTTGGAATAACACTTCAGCTTATTTTGAGAATTTCGGCCAAACTAGGCTTAGTTTGAGAAATAGATTAGTAGTTTGGTTTATTTTGAGAAATGGCCCGACATATCTAGGTAGAGATGGATTGGCCTACAAGGAGTAATCATGGTCCGATTTCAATCGATTTGGGATGAAACGAAAATCAATCCATTACTATGATTTCATAAAAATTGAAACCAAACTAAACTATTAAAATTATGGAATCAATCTGAACCGAATGAAACCATTCAAACACGATTCAGATTGGTTCAGCTTAGAATCATGGTTCACATAATTTGTTCACAAGAAAAATCATATAATATTTTCAGAAAAATTCTAGTTCCACACACATAAATATCTTAGTGTACATCTTTTTTCAATGCACACACTTAGCAATTTGATTATCAATTTTTGTTCTCATAATTATTTCAATCATACCCTTAACTCATATCTTATACACACACTACCACAATCATCTTTCACACACTCAATACTCTTTCCACACCTATTTAAAATTGAAGAGCAACAGTCTGCCTTATTTCAATTCACAGTGAAGACAGTGAATGAAACTCCATTGAAAAGACTTCACCTGAGACCCTCCATTGACACTAACTCCATTGAAGAGCCTCCTCCATTCGACACTCTAGTTCCGAAATCTATTGAAGGGAACTATTACTTTGTTTCGATTTCGTTATCGCATTTGGTACCATTTTGTTTTCTTAGTGGAGTGCATTGACAAATTAGAATAAACCCTCATTTTTTCTTGAAGAGTTGTGATTTTGGAAATTCGACACTGGTTTTCCAAAATTTATTTTTTAATTCGACACTTGGTTTTTGAAATAGATTGATTTGTTTGACACTGTAGTTTCGAAATATATTGATTTGTTCGATACTGTAGTTCTGAATAAAATATAATATTTCGGCATTGGTTTTCCAAACTAATCGTATAAAAAAAATATAAAAAAAAAACTACTACACAAAAAAACTAGCCTTTTAATTACTGGCTTTGCTATCACCAGGCATATTTTTACTTGATTTTGAACTTCCATTAGTTTGTAACGCTTCTATGACAAAATCAAGAGTAATTGTGGAACTAAGGAGAAAACGATATAAATAATGGAGTACAAACCTAGAGAGTAAAGCAATATGAGAGTTGTTATGACAGTGTTGCTTTACAAGCGATAGTGGAGTATAGAGTGTGCAGCAAGTAAAGTGAGAAACAATGGAAGAAGTTACAAATAATGAAGAAACTATGATTTAATGTTTTTTTACTCAAAAGATGTACATTGAGATTTTTTTTGTTGTTAAAAGATGTGTATAGAGAATATTTTGATATAATATTATGAGTGTTGATGGATGTCCATTATGATCATTTTAGTTTAGGATATAATTGTCATTAAAATAATATTTTACTAAGTATGTGCACTAAAGTAACTAGGTGTGTAGAAATAGAATTTCCTATCATAAATTTTAAAAATAATAATAATATGACCATTAAACAAACTACTCTCATAATATTCTCCAATTAAGAAAAACATAACATTAAACATTGTTCAATTCATGATTTTTTCAAAACATAAACATACATACTGTTCTACCATTAACTTAAACAAATATAATACCTAAAAAATAAATATTTATAGTTAAAGTTATATAGTCTTATTGGGTTCAAATCCAGAACCGTGGACCTAAATCTGAAACCAATCCACGCAAACCAGTTTCTCAACTTTCCAAATCAGAACCGAACCACAAATTAAAAAAATTCAAAATAAACCTACCGGATTAATTTGGACCGATTCAGTTTGCAAAATTTTCAATTTGCTTACTCAGGCCTGCTGCTTAAAGGCATCTACTTTTTTTTGTTTTCGAGGAAAAAGAGATCAACTTGTTTGGTATAAACCAATGCTTCAGACTTGAGGCTCGGATCAGATACCAAGACTAAATTACTACCTATGAAGCATTGATACTCTTAAAAGGAGACGGATCGTATCCGTATTGGATATTGACACTCTTTTGAATACTCTCGAATACATATCGAATACTTATTAAAAATATGGAATATTTTTTAATTAATTTTTTATTAATCTTAAAGTATCATATACTTATTTTTAAAATATCAGATACTCCAAGTTACATATTACTTGTTTTAGGAAATTACAATTAAAATTACAATTATAACATTTCTTGTGTAGTATTATAATTGTGAGGATAATACAATAATATTTTTCTATACTCTGCTTAGTTCTTTGATAAGAACATAGTGAGTTAAATGTAATAAAATTTATCAAATTGGTGTATCCTTACTGTATCATGCATGTCCCGTATAACTAACTACATAAAAAGTAAAAAATAACAAAAAAATATAACAATAGTAAAATTAATATCTAATTTTTAAATATTAGTATTTTATATTATAAATTCCAGTGTTATTTCTCAACATTCTTGAGCTTATGTAACTCACTACTAATAATTTTAACACTAATTTTTTTACAAACATATACTAGCCGTACCTGTATCCTACTTTTATAAGTTTTGTTGTATCCATATCGTACCATATCCGTATCTTATATCCGTATCCGTATCCGTATCCATATTCGTGCTTCCTTGGATACTACCTATAGTTTCACAAAATTTAGAACTAAATCGAGCCATAAAAATCTTAAGACCAAATCAAACCAAACCATGAAAACGTGGTTCGGTTTGATTTGGAACCACAATTTTTATAAACTTTGTCATTGTTCATAATATGATCACAACATACTCAAACATCAAATAATGTCATTATTTTACAAACAAGAATTATTTAAATGATTGTTTTGAAATAGTTCCACAATTATACAAGAGCACACTTACAACAATATAGGGTTAATGACTGACGAATATATATGACATACTAATAAGGTAATCGAGTATTGATAAATAACAATATATATGGCTAAACGATCCGATTTGATTCTAAACAGAAACCATAACTATAAAATCACGGACCAAACCATAAAATAATACGATTGCCTATTTTAAGAACCAAGACCGAACCGCGCATTGAGAAACCAAGCCAAACCGTGCTGTTTGGTTTGGATTGGACCAGTTTGCAGTTTTTTTTATTATTTCCTATAGAGAATTATCTAAAAGTCAACATGTGAAATTGGGAAATCTGGAATTCTGTAACACCCTATAATGGGTACAAAAAGATAGTGGTTTTTAAACTTTGTATTATGAGTAAACAATGTGAATTGGCCGCTAAATCCAAGCAACTGAGAAAGAAAGAAAGAAAGAAGAACAAAGCTACATTTCAGCCACACCGAAAGCTGTCTCCCTAACTCCATACTCCATACTCCATGTAGAGCATTGAATGAATACAAAAATTAATTATATAGTAGTACCTTTGTCTGGTGATGGCCACAGAATTTGTTTGGTCATGGCCACAAAATCCAGAAATCATAAAAATTCTTTCTAGTGCCTCTTCATTTCCTGGAAAATATTTGCCACCTTTGGGGATAACCTTGGGAGGAATTTAAACAACTGAAAAAAAAAAATTAAAAAAAAAAATTAGAATAATAATGCATATGAAAAATATATATTCATAACAAAAAAGACCATGTACTAATATAAAAAGTGACTGGAAAATTTTACAATTTGAAACAGAACTCTCAGTAGAAAAGCATGTTGAGTTCCTTAGCTGTTAGTGAACTCATTTGATCAATTAATCATCAGCATGCTGGCCAAGGTTTTCCAATAATAATACCAGATCATACATGATGAATGTGTTGGAAGTTGCATAATTGCAACTTTCTGCATATAACTAGTAACCCTTATCCCAGAACACATTTTGGGAATTAAGTGGGATGGGGGGGAAATAATTTGATTCAGAAATAAGGAACTGAATCCAGTGTAAAGGGTAGAGGTCAATAGCTACACGATAGCATCAAACATACTAGTATCAAGCTTAGAGCATTAGTGTATTACACCACAGTACGTTAGAATCTACAAATAGGCAAATATATATAACTCAAGCAAATTTTATTCTAACACCTTTTTTCTCATACCTATGTTACATGGACTTTTCTATTGTGTATGGAGTACCTATGTCAGACACTTGACATTGTCTGACACTTGGGTAAAGGTACGGGACGATTCTTCTTTTATATATATATATATATATATAAAAGAAAGAAAATCTTCATTGCAAAACCATTAAAAGATCAAATCAATCTTGTGCAACGGTATCACAAGATATCAAAAATAGATAAACAACTTCCATAGAAGGAAGGATCTAAGTCTTCATAGGAGAAAAGGCCCTCACGAGGAAGGGAAACAAACTTCTACACAGGAAGGATTATTACATCAACAAACTAAAAATTTAAGAACAAAAAATAAATAAATAAAATAAGACCTAAGTTGCCACTGAACTCATCCAAAACTCTACTGCTTCATAGCCTTCCGAATCTGAAAAACCAACCTATGTTGGTCAAGATAGAACATTGAGATTGAGTTGGTCGCATAGTGTGAAACAAACGCATTATCCAATGTCGGCCTTCAGACTGTGAGAAGATTTGGAGCCAAATCTTAAAGTTTTGGGTTCAAGACTGGAGAAGGTAAGGCGGTGATGGTTGGACTAGTAAGGAAAACATCTGTTAAGTATTAGTGTGTAAGGGTAGTTATGTCATTTGCTCCTTTAGTCTTTATTATAAGTATGTGTAACCCTAATATGTTTTAAGGTGAGAAACTAAACACAGCAGCAATTCTCTCTTTTCTTCTTCTCATTCTTTTCTTTTCTTTTATGCAAATCTAACATGGTATCAGAGCTTCATCTTCCTCCTTGAAGATTCTTCTCTTGTTCCTTGTTTCATTCTTTCTTCCCTTTACACAGAAAAAAGAAAATCCAAAAAAAAAAAAAAAAATTCTTTCATGGTCGAAATTTGATGGGTTTTCACCCTAGATTTTAATTTTAATTTTTTGACGAGTGTTTGAGTGTTTTTCCAATTTTTGTTGATTTTTTGGAAAAACTGTTGGATTTTTCGGAAGTTTTTGCTGGGGCTGTTTTTTGGCTGATTCTTCCCTTCCTCCCTCTACCTTGGGAACCGACTAGTATTGTCAAAAGGCTAGAAGACCTGGTTTTGATGATTTGGCAAGGTTTCACTCTATTTTTGTTGGTTTTCCTTAGTTTCAGCACAGTTTCTCTCAGTTTCTGATTGATTTTTGCCTCTCTAGCCCATGTTTCAGCTCTGTTTTTGTCTCTAAAGGTAACTTTTGCCCCCAAGTTGAGTTTGTGAATTTGCCTCTGTTTGTTTTTGCTAGTTTTGGGCTGGTATGTGTTTTCCTATGGTGGGGATTTAATCTTCAATGGCTGAAGGTGAGACAAGGATATAATTAGTGATGAGGGTGGGTTGCGTCGTGTTATTACTCTTAACAACAATACCTCTCTTCAAATTAGTCCCGTTAAATTGGATGGTTCCAACTATTTGCTTTGGTCATGCTCCTGTAGTCTTGCTATTGCTGCTCGCCGTTTGACTGGCTACATTACTGGTTCTCTTACCCTACCAGATGGTGATGACTCACTATGTACTCAATGGATTTTTGAGAATGCTCTTGTTATGATTGGCCTAATCAACTCTATGCGGCTACCATTAGTTGGAGTTTCCTCTTATTAGAACTGCTCATAAGATTTGGACAGCTGTAGCATACTGTGCTGAGTTGAGTAGTTTGTGGCAGGAACTAAACTATTGCCAAAGCTTCCAGGCTGTTTGTTCTCGGGATGCCACTTTGTTTCAACAAACAATGGAGAGAGAGCGCGTGTATGACTTTCTTGCTGGCTTGAACTTGGAGTATGATCAGATTCGCACCCAGGTGTTGGGTCGTTCACCTTTTAACACCCTACGCGAGGCTTATGCCCTTGTCCAACAAGAGGAGAATCAACGTAGTGCTATGGTTCATTCCTCTATTCAAGATTGTTCTGCTTTGGTTATTGCTCCTCCTACTCGAGCTCTTCGGCCTGGTCTGTACACTGGTTGAGTGAGATCAACTTAAGTGTGATTATTGTGGGAAAGACAGACATGATCGAGAGCATTGTTGGAAACTAAATGGTCGCCCTACTCGAGGTCGCGGTCATGGTAGTAGAGCTTGTCCCCAAGCGCACATGGATCTGAGATTGCTGCGAGCCCTTCTTCTGAGCCCACTCTTTCCTAGGATGAGTTACACACTCTCAGGCGTTTGATGGCTCGACTTGATTCTCCTTCTACCTTAGCTTCTTCCACTCCAGCTTCTTTCAATTTTGCCCACACAGGTGCTAGCGCTCTTAGTACATCTTTATCACCTTCTTGGATTATTGATTCAGGTGCCACCGACCACATGACAGGTGCCTCTAGTCTTTTCTATTCTTATTCTCCTTGTTCCAGTCGAGCCAAGGTTCAAGTGGCTGATGGCACTTTATCATCTGTCTCTAGCAAGGGTTCGGTTCATTGTTCATCTTTGCTTTCTCTTTCATCTATACTTCATGTTCTATTTTTTCCACTAACTTGCTTTCTGTTAGTAGTCTTACTACTTCTCTAAATTGCTCAGTGAGCTTTTTTCCTACTCATTGTATCTTTCAAGAATTGACTATGGGGAAAATGATTGGCTGTGGTAGAACACAAGGTGGGCTATACTTTTTGGATGCTGTTTCTCCTGCCGTCCCATCTCAGACTCTCAAGTGCACTACTGGCTCTCCTCTTCTTCTCCTTCATCAGTGGCATCGCCATTTAGGTCATCCTTCCTTTAGTGTCTTAGAGAAACTTTTCCCTTCTTTAGTTCGTGAACTTACCAAGCAGAAACGCACTTGTTACCCTTCAATTAATAAAAGTACTTTTCCTTTTATGCTTATTCACACTGATGCATAGGGTCCTTCCCCTGTGGTTTCTACTTCTGGGTATCACTGGTTTCTCACATTTATTGATTGTTATTCCCGTGTGACCTGGATTTACTTGCTTCGAACTAAGAGTGAAGTTTTTTCTTGTTTCCAAACTTTTCATAACATGGTGACCAATCTTTTAATGCTCAAATCAAAATTCTTCGGAATGATAATGGGACTGAGGATGTTGATAGAGTTTTTCGAGCATACCTCAAGGAGCATGGCATCCTTTATCAGACTAGTTGTGCTGGTACTCCTCAGCAGAATGGAGTTGTCGAACACAAGAATGGCCATCTTCTTGAAGTTGCTTGTTCTCTTGTTTACCATGAATGTCCCTAAGTCTTTTTGGGGTGATGTTGTTCTTACCGCTACTTACCTTATCAACTGTATGCCTTCCAGTATCCTCCAATTCTAGATTCCTCTTCAACTGCTTCCTGTAACATATCTCACCTCTTCTCTTCCACCTCGGGTGTTTGGGTGTATCTGTTTTGTTCATTTGCAACCTCGTAACTGTGGAAAACTCAATCCTAAGGCTGTGCGTTGTGTCTTTTTTGGTTATTCTGCTACTCAGAAGGGTTACAAATGTTGTAATCCTCACACTCGCTATGATAACCCAACCCATATGATGCTTAATTATGCATAGGATTATATGTTTGATATGAATTTGCATTTTTAATTGTGTGAATTATGTGAATTTGGAATCATACTTGTCGAATGTAGGAATATCTGTTGCAATTAGAACTTTGCATTGAAATTGAAAGCCTTAGAGGCGCTAGAAACCAAAACCGACTTCATATCTGTGTTTAGCATGATTTTTAGAGCCTACTGTGAAATTTTGTAAAATTACGATTCATAATGAATTAATTGGGTTAATTAGCCTAAGTTATATATGTATATAGCCATCTTGAGTTCATCTATTGTTGGAAGCATTTGCTAGAGAGAGAGTTAGAGAGAGAGAGAAAGAAGAGAAGCTAGAGATTTGGAAGAGATTCAAAGGGAATTCCTAGATTTGAGCAAAGGTATGGAGATCTATCTAGAATCCTTGTAAATAACTCATCTCTTGCTTGAAATCAAGAGGAATTTGAAGATTCAACACCTAAAGGAGTTAGGGTTTTGAATTTAGAGTAAGTTAAAGAAATGGAGCATTAATCTCTTTTAACTTTGCTTGATTTGAGTTCAATCTTGTGAATGTTTCATGAAATAAGCTCTAGATTGTTCATACAACAAAGATTTGTATAAAGATCATCCATGTTTATATGTATTTTGAGCTTGATTATGTAATTCATGAATGTATGAAAAAGATGAGACCTTGAATTTGACATTGAGGCAAGATTGATGTGTTTGAGTTGAAATTACACTTCAATCATGTTAGTATATCATGTTTTTGAGCTAGTTTTGCATGATTTGGGCTTGAAATTGAGTTTGGGAACTTGGCTTCAAACCCTCATTTTCAGATTGTCGGGTTTTGCCTACTAGAATCGGTCTCGCTCTCTTTTACCCATTTCAACTTGGCTCTTTGCCCCCAAAAAATCTGCTCCCTAAAAACAAGCTCTTCCAACTTCATTTTGAGCAATGATCTCTCATCCCTTAAAGCCCCATATGGCCTCCCCAGACTCCTTGGCATCCAATTCCTTAATACCCCTCTCAACATTCGCATAAACTTGAATCTCTCAACATTCACATAAACTTGAATCCCTCAGAGAAATGAACTCTTCCACTCTCTCACCTGTCTCTAAAATAAGCCTTAAAAGAGCGATTTTCCAACCATATATTCTCGAATCTAAAAGGGGTTGGCCCCCATTTAAAGGGGCAACTCTCAAAAATCACCAAGCAATGGTCCGAAACAACTCTAGGCATAACCTCTTGCCTAAAATCAGGAAACAATTCCTTCCAACCTAGTGTATGAAGAAATCTGTCCAACCGACGACACACAAGATTTTCTTGAAGGTTAGACCTAATGAACAGAGCATTACTCAACGGAAGATCAATAAAATCACTCTCTTATACAAGAGTCAAAATCCCGCGTACTTCTATTCGCAGAAACCCCATTGAGCTTTTCCAAAACAAGCCTAACCACATTGAAATCCCCACTCATGCACCAATTAAGGAAGAAAAGCCCAAATAAACTCGCCAACTCCTCCCACCATTCCTGATGACTTCTAGGCCTATTGGGACCATAAACCCCTGTCAACCACCATTCATTGTTATCTCGATTCCAAAACCTAATGGACACTAAAAAAACCCCAAAGATTGTCTCACATTCCAATACAACTCTCTCGTCCCACGTAATTGAAATTCCCCCTTGATCTCCCACATGAAGGTGAAACTGTTACTTTTAGAGAATACCCAGATTAGAGAATGATTAAGATATCATCCCCTATTTATATTAATGAAGTTAATAATTACAAGGGAACCCTAAGGCATAGAATAATTACAAAAATAATAACCCAAATAATAATATATTATTCTAATACTTCCCCTTAAGCTGGTGCGAAAATATCTCTCATGCCCGGCTTGCCTAAGATGTTATGAAGTGGCTTACTCCCAACTCCCTTAGTGAGAATGTCAGCAAGTTGTTCACCAGACTGCACAAAAAAAAAAATCACCAAGCAATGGTCCGAAACAACTCTAGGCATAACCTCTTGCCTAAAATCAGGAAACAATTCCTTCCAACCTAGTGTATGAAGAAATCTGTCCAACCGACGACACACAAGATTTTCTTGAAGGTTAGACCTAATGAACAGAGCATTACTCAACGGAAGATCAATAAAATCACTCTCTTATACAAGAGTCAAAATCCCGCGTACTTCTATTCGCAGAAACCCCATTGAGCTTTTCCAAAACAAGCCTAACCACATTGAAATCCCCACTCATGCACCAATTAAGGAAGAAAAGCCCAAATAAACTCGCCAACTCCTCCCACCATTCCTGATGACTTCTAGGCCTATTGGGACCGTAAACCCCTGTCAACCACCATTCATTGTTATCTCGATTCCAAAACCTAATGGACACTAAAAAACCCCCAAAGATTGTCTCACATTCCAATACAACTCTCTCGTCCCACATAATTGAAATTCCCCCTTGATCTCCCACATGAAGGTGAAACTGTTACTTTTAGAGAATACCCAGATTAGAGAATGATTAAGATATCATCCCCTATTTATATTAATGAAGTTAATAATTACAAGGGAGCCCTAAGGCATAGAATAATTACAAAAATAATAACCCAAATAATAATATATTATTCTAACACTTCCCCTTAAGCTGGTGCGAAAATATCTCTCATGCCCAGCTTGCCTAAGATGTTATGAAGTGGCTTACTCCCAACTCCCTTAGTGAGAATGTCAGCAAGTTGTTCACCAGACTGCACAAAAGAAGTACATATTGTGCCACTAGTGAGTTTCTCCTTGATGAAGTGGTAATCAATCTCAACATGCTTTGTCCTGTCATGTTGAACTAGATTGTAAGCGATGTTGATAGCGGCCTTATTATCACAGTATAACCGCATGGAGTCCGTCTGAACAATACCTAGATCACTCAACAATAACTTGATCCATAAGAGTTGCTATAGCTCTAAACTCAGTTTTTGCACTTGACCAAGTAACCACATTCTGTTTCTTACTCCTCCAAGTAACTAGGTTGCCTCCAACAAAGGTACAATACCCTGAAGTCGATCTCCTATCAGTCATTGATCCAGCCCAGTTAGCATCTGTATAGGCTTCCACACAAAGATGATCATACTTTGAAAAATAAAGACCCTTACCAAGAGCAGACTTCAAGTACCTCAAAATTCTCATGACAGCCTCGAAGTGAATCTGATGAGAAGCATGCATAAACTGGCTAACCACACTGAATGAACTTACCCACTAATCATTGATAGCTCCCCCTATCAACAGTTGCTCCTCCTTCATCATCCCCTAATTTCTAATTGTGTTCCACTGGAGTGTCACAGGTCTTGTAGCCAAGCATCCCAGTGTCCTTCAACAAATCAAGCACATACTTCCTCTATGAGATAAATATCCCATCATTGGAGCAAGCAACTTCAATTCCCAGAAAATAGTTCAAGCTCCACAAGTCTTTGATTTCAAATTCACTAGCTAAATATTTCTTCAATAGAGGAATTTCCTCACTATCATCGCCTGTAAGAACTATATCATCCACATAAACAATGAGTATTGTAGTCTTACCACGTGAGGAATGTTTCATCCCCTATTTATATTAATAAAATTAATAATTACAAGGGAGCCCTAAGGTATAGAATAATTACAAAAATAATAGCCCAAATAATAATATATTATTCTAACAAAAACAGCCCATCTCTTGAACCACCCAAACACTCCTAATGAAAGACCTATCACATACCTCGCTCTTTGTCTCTAGAAACATCACAATATTTGGTTGGAGAATTTTCAATAACTCTTTAATCACCACTATTTTCCTACGGGACTGTAGTCCTCAAACATTCCAACTCAAGATCTTCGTCGAGCACCAACAACACCCCTTGCCTCCTTCCCCCGTCCTGATGAGTACATCTCTATTGCCTTCCCTGAGCTTGTTCCCCTTTCTCCTCCTCCTCCTCCTCCTCCTCTATTGTTAGTCTATTCTCGTCGTAAGGCTCTTTCCCCACCAGTTGTCTCCTTCCCTGCTGTTGATCCTCCTATTTCTGATGACATTGATCCTGCTACCCGTCAGTATCCCCTTTGCTAACAAACTCAGGTGGTAAAGCTTGGTTTTCTAATACATGTTTTTCTCCTTCATACTGTATCTTCTTGTCTGCTGTTCATTTATTTTCTATTTAGTCTTAGGCCTAGAATTGCTATATAAATCAGATATACTCTTTGTATTATTACACAATTGAATATACACAAATTATTTCGGACTTCTTACACCTGATACCCACATGAAAATCAATCAGACACACTCATCTAAATCTCACTCCTGATGTTCAACAAAATCTGCAATTGGCACACATAGTTTCACAGATATCAGCTCCCCCACATTGGCAAGACCAACATTCTGTGAAAGACTTATGATATAGGTATATATAAGTGGAGTGGATCCTACAACTATCAAATACTGGAGGAATGGATTTTAATGTATACAAGAGCTAATACTGATTTCTTGACAAGAAAAGGTGGAGATTTAGGTAACAAAGCATTGTTTTATTATTACATGTGTTCAGGAACACATGCCAGTGCTGATGTGTCCAGCTGTCAATCCCTACAATCACCAGATTTAGAACATCAGGGCAGCTGAAAGATTGAAGAATCCACTTGTCTGTCATATTCCTTAATCTTAACAAAGAACCTAATGTTTTCAACCAGTTGATCCGATTACTAAACTCATTTTGGAATATGATGTCAGAAACGGATCCAAAAAAAAAAAAAAATGAAAACTCTTACAGAATTTTGTTCCTATTATTGCTTTTTCTAGATATCATTTCCCGTGGTAAAGCAACAAGTTACAGGCATTGGTTGACCAAAAGGGGGGCCAGGGAGGGCAGTGGCCCCCTACAAATTTATAATGTATGATACTGTTTTTGCTTCATGCCCTGTAGATTACTTAAGGATGGCCCCCTCAAGGCCAAGGCATAGACAGATGGCCCCATAAATTATATCAGTAGACAAATTATACAATAATAATATTACGATAACTATTTTTTTTTATTATGTTATATTTGTTACATGATGTGTCACCATTACATTGGTAACATATATGAGTTTTAGGATCCATTAAATCATTATAAAAGTGACACATAAAATGACAAACATTTTTGGTATATAAATATGATCGTTATAACAGTATGGATTATAGAATTTGAAGTCAATGGTGTCTACAACTGGACTCATTCTTTTTTCATCCTTTTTGTATTTTACAACATCGAGAAAGTACCTATATAATCCTCTTTTGCTGTTTTTATTTTGTATGTCTAGTTGCAAATTTAACGTTGTCATCCACACACACACAAAAAAAAAAAAAAAAAAGTGTATCTTTTAGTATAACTTTTGAACGATGCTCATGATATTAATAAAATAATTAGAATTTTGATGTCAAGTTTAAATGCATATAATTTGGCCCCTTCTTACTATAATTTCTGCGTCTGCCATTGGTTACAGGTATGTTCCCGCATAGAACATTCATGCAGACAAAACATAGAAATTAACAAACAGTAAAGAGATACACGTCCAATGCAGATTCTTAACACTTAGTGGTATGAAATACGATTTGCAAAAAAAAAATAACATGGAAAAATATTTCAGTTGTAGAACATACCCAAAGCTTCACACATGCATCAATGATAACTGGAATTAGGCAGATGAATATGGTTACGGCAGACTGATCAATCTCAAGGCCATAATGCTCAATAATTATCTCTAATAAAGTCTGCCAACCAGATTCAGAATGGTATCTGCAAGTTTGCAATTTCATAAGTTTGCAACAACTTTCTCAATTAAAAAATTTCTTAAAGATAACAAAGGAAAAACTTTTTCAAGTGAAAGCTTGATAATGTACAATAAGGAACGTCCGTTAGGTTCTTCATTCCATATCACTTTTGTAGAATCCAAGTCAACATCAAATTATTTTTAGTGCATATTTCATTTGGATTAAAATTTATCTGTAAGCCGACATGAATGAACTTAGCTTTGCAAATAAATCAAATTAATGGGAACATGCAAATTAATGCTTCTCAAGAAAGAGCAGAACCATTACCCTAAAAAAATATCTGTGATAAGTATAATAAGAAATGCCTTCCCAGTGTCTGAAATATTATTTATGATTTTATAACCTGTAAATTTCAGCAAAGCTACCTGCAAGCCAAGATAGACATGTCATTTGAATGCAGTGTAAACCATAACTAATCATTAGACATGCAAGCCTAAGAAAGAAAAATAAAATACGCATCTATGTAGCTACAAGAAGGCAACACAACCATTATAACTCTTTGATATTTGAAATTTACCAAACCATCTAAATGTATAATAGGATCATAGGAATGCTCAGATAAAGTTGCAAAATTCTCTCACTTCAAGTATGGAACTAGTTTAAACTTGTGATACTTGAGGGATGAAGCATCCTTGAAGCTTATGGCTTGATAGTGCCAAGAACTAACGTTAGTAGGTTTCACAGGAAGTGTTGCTAAAATTATAGCGTTTAACAATAAAACTATTTAATTGTTGGTGTTATGGGTATTTGTATCACGCCCGATACGTGCCAAGCCCTACGGGTGCTACATCATCAATGCCTCGCCTACAGGGCAAATCGACAAGGCACCACGCAGATGTATCACATGCCCAATACATGGTGAGCCCTTCGGGCATCATGTCATCAACACGCCGCTTGCATGGCAAACTGACAAGCCACCATGCAAGACCTTACTATATGCTTAGCTTAAGCGGGAGCATGCACATAAGTCCAAGTATGAAGAGCCTTGCAATAGGCAGCACCATGGCTCCTGCAAACCCATGGTTCTTTCGTACCTCGCTCCAAGTCCAAACAACAATATAATCAGGCCCTCGGCCTACTTGCATACATTGGACTTGGATAGATAAGAGCAAGCCCTTGGCTCTCCTAAACATTAAGATGGGCCCCCGGCCCATTCGCTTACTTGGTTGCCTGGGTTGGGAGCAGGACCCAGGCATCACCACTAGGGATCATTAGAGGATCTTGGGCTAGTAACTAAGGTCATGGAATTGTCAACATGGTTGTCTTCTTGCTAAGTCAACTCCATCTTGATGGTTGTCTCCTTACACTCACACCACCTGATCCATGCATGATATGTTGCTTTTCGCCAGCCATGATATGTTGCTCTCCCGCCTGCCATCAAAACACAGATGGCAGTAGGGCTTATATTAGCTTTTCGTAAGACTGGAAAGAAGAAGCCACCTATCCAAGCCACCTATCCAACAGGTTGTTTGGGCTTCAATACTCTAGGAGCCTATGTAACATATCATATATGCAACAGGCAAACACACAATTACAACATCAAATCACAACTACAACACATATTCACAACACACGTCTTAGACACTCATACTCACACTTGAATACACACTTAAACACTAGTGTTCAAGGTCCATCACTGCCAACCTCTCCCTCTCCAAGCTTGCCTTGGCCTCCTTCTCTCCACCTCCAATGATCTCAAATCATTGAAGTGCCTGCCATCTTCCTAGAGGTCAACGACCGACACCTCCACACAAACATCATCCATAAGTGCCTACTATTTTTCTTTTCTTTCCTTGTTTAGAGTTCCATTGGGAGTTGCCAATAAGATTATGAAGTTAACGAGGGCTTTTTTGTGGGAGGGTAGTCGGGAAGCGAAGGAGCATTTGATTTGTTGGGATGTTGTCTCTCTTCCTAAATGTAAGGGAGGTTATGGTTTTCGGTAACATAGTTGTTAAGAATATTGCATTGCTTGATAAGTGGTTTATGGAGGTTTCTAAGGAAAGATTGGACTCTTTATGGCACGTTCACTATTAGAATAGTTTTATGTTCTTATGTTATTATTTGGTTAAGTTGAGGGTACTATGGTCATATTGTAATGTTAGGTTTTAAATAAATATATTTGCTGGTGTAGAGTATGTTAAGAACTCTAAACCATTTAGTCACAATATCTTTTTCTCTTCTCTAGTCATATAACTCATAGACCCGAGAGACATTACTCTGATTCGAAAATGACTCAGCAAGAGAGTCTCAAATTTGCTTAGCGGTGTCACAAAATTCCACAGTAGTAGCAACAAGAGAGTCTCAGCGATGCCATATCCACCCCATAACACACGAATGCTCACTACACAAAAGTAGTATTATCAGTGGCAGGAGGTAGTTCAGTAAGAAAACGTAACTTCTTGCCACGTAAAAAAATTTTAACTGCATGAGCCCAAGCCATATAGTTCAAACCATTCAATTTCTTGGTAGTAATAGATTTAGGCATCTCATCATCCCTAATCACCGCCACAGCTAGTTTTGCCTCAGCCTCAGGTTCAGCCATGACACTCACGCAAGTCACACAACAAAGGAACACTGAACCAACAAACTACCAACAAAACACCAGCAAATATATTTATATAAAATGGAGAAATTTAGGGTTAGGGTTAGGGTTAGGGTTAGGGTTAGGGTTAGAGAGGAAGAAAGAGAGGAGAAAAAAATATTGTGACTGAATGGTTTAGAGTTCTTAACATACTCTACACCAGCAAATATATTTATATAAAACCTAACATTGCAACATGACGATAGTACCCTCACCTTAACCAAATAATAACATAAGAACATACAACTATTCTAACATTCCCCATGAATGTTCCTAAGTTTTTTTTAGGGCGATGTGGTTATCTTATTAACAGTATGTGCTCTAGTGTTCTCCATTTAAAAATTCCTTTGTTCCTCCAAAGATATTTGGATGTGTTTACTTTGTTCATATTCAAAAACATACTAGTGGGAAGCTTGATCCTAGGGCTTCGAGGTGTCTTTATTAGGTATTAGGCTTCTTAGAAGGGATATAAGTACTATGATCCTTTCTCTCACAAGGTGTAGGTTAAAAAGGATGTCACCTTTCACGAATTTGAGCCCTTCTTTCTTTTATCTCAACCATCTCTTCAAGATGAGAGTCATACCTGGGAAAAAAGTCAACTACTCGATAGGAGTTATCAGTTTTTCTTTCTCTCAAAGGGCTCTTATTTGGAGGGATGTTAGATAGGATAAAAGACATGGTAGAAGAGATGAAAGCTTTAAACAAGAATGACACCTGAGATTTAGATCCTCTTCCTGATGGAAAGAAACTAGTCAGGTGTAAATGGGTGTTACCATTCAGTGGAAAGCAGATGGGACGATCGACAGTTACAAGACAAGATTTGTTCGCAAAGGGTTTACTCAGACTTGTAGCACAAACTATCAGCAGACATTTGTTCCTCTAGCAAAGATGACTTCGATATGCACCTTTATGTCCTGTGTAGCTATTTGGATTGGCTATTTCAATAGCAAATGTCAAGAATGCATTCTTCATGATGATTTAGAATAGAAAGTATATGTAAATGCACCACAAGGATTCTCATCTCAATCCACTGTTGGAAAAGTTTGTAGGTTGAAGAAGGCTATTTATGGATTGAGACAGTCTCTTAGAGCATGGTTTGATAGGTTTCCCAGAGTTATCTAGACATTTGGGTACAAGCAAAGTAATGTAAATCACACAATGTGTTAAATGAGATAGGAATAAGATAACTACTCTTATTGTATATGTGGATTACATAGTGGTGACCGGCAATGATTTGGAGAAAGTGACTCAACTCAAGGCGAAGTTAGCAAAGGAGCTTGTGATCAAAGATCTTGGTCCTTGGAGATAATTTCTTGGGCTTGATTCCAGATCGAATAAGGGCATTTTTGTTTCTCAGGAGAAGTAAATTCTTGATTTTCTTAATGAAATAGTCATGTTGGGTTAGCATATTCATCCATGGTTGTCAAATAGCAAATCGAATCGTGAATCGATTTCCTAAAAAAATGAATCATGAATCAAATCGAACATTATATTATATACTTTTTATAAAATATATACATGTATATTTATGTTCGTATAAAATCACATGTATAGTGCTTAAAATGAAAAAAATAACTATCTAATATAAATTTCAACTATATATTACATATATAATATTTATTGTACAACAGTGTATAAATATATATAATATGATATTAAAGAAGTAAAGTTGGCATCCAGTCCTTTTCAACGACATTAATTTAGAAATACAGCATACTTTAATGCCTCTCCACCACAGGGAAAACCAAAGGTTACCTTTGTGAGACTCATAAAGAGACCACGAAATCAAAGTAGAAACACAACATATTATAATGCTTCTGCACCACAAGGAAGGCCAAAAGTTACCTTTGTTAGACTTACAAAGAGACCACAAAGGCTGGTAAAAAAAACTTACCCATGTGAATAACAATGGACAAGCATGGGAGATTTGTTCATCGACAGATTGGTTCCCTTTAGTCGACAGATTTTCTTCCTTCCATCTTCTATTCATCTCTTCTATATGCCACTCATCTCCCATAGTTCGTATCGGCGATTCATCACGATACACTTGATTCAATCTTTGAATCAAACGATTCCAGTGAGATTACGATTCCATATTGCGATTCGTATCGTCCAATGTAAAAATCGTATTGAATCGTACAACTCGTATAGCGAATTGTATGATTCAAACAACCATGGATTCATCAATTGAGGTTGGTCATTGTCTTAGCATTGGTGTGGTGATCATGTGGATAAGGAGAGGTACAGAGGTTTGTGGAGAGACTTACATATATATTTGTCTCATACTCGACTAGATATTGCAAATGCAACAGGAGTTACTAATCAATTTATGCTTGATCCTCATTCAATGCATCTAGATGTATTGTATCGGTCCACTTGACAAAGTCGTTAGGGTTTTTGACGGAAAATTATCATTGAATTGGTTAACTCATTTAATTGAGCAGGTTTATAATTTTTCCCCTAAAAGTATGACACATGCCACTTGTTTGCGTATTTTTCATAAGAAAATACTAACAGTTGTAATCAATTGGATCAAATTGAGATAAAATCATAAATTCAGGATCAAAATCAAGCCAATTACAATTACAGGGACCAAAATGACCAAAGAACCAAAGTATAGGGACTATTGGTGTAATTTGCCTTTTCTTTTTTTTTTCTTTTTTTTGTTTTTTTTTTTTTTTTTTTTGCAAGCAAGCGATTTTTATACCAAAAAACTAAAGACATACAATGATGCTCAAGACATGACTGAACACATGAAGACAAGCCAAGAGGCAACAAATCTCTCCATCACGATCACACAAGAAAATCTAGCCAACCAAAAAAAACATGCCATCATAACCCCGAGAGGGCTATGTCAAAAATTATATTCTCAAAAGAAAAAAAAAGGATAACTCTATCATGTATTCTACTAAATTTCATGGATAGAATTTCACTACGCAACAAAGGCACATAATTATCACCCAAGAAATGCCAAACAAATTAAAAAATAAAAATTATAATCATACTATTGAAAATAACCAAACCAAACCCTGTGTCCTAAACTCCCAATCAACTTAGCCCGGCTATATGAACTCTTTTGTTTCATTTTTCTCTATCAAGAGTCATATGCCCAATTAAATTATTTTTTTATTTTTTTATTTTTTTTTTTTTTTTTTTTTACAACAATATCCCAATAAATCTAGGTCTTCCCTTCCCTCTAGCATTTCTATTAATTGTGATCCTATCGCACTTCCTCACCGTTGCCTCTAACTATTTTTGTTGTAGATTCTTTTTTTATTTTTTATTTTTTTTACTACAATATCCCATATCGATCTAGATCTTCCCATCCCTTTAGTATTTCCATTAGCTGTGATCCTATTGCACTTCCTCATCGTTGCCTCTAATCGTTTTTGTTGTACATGATGAAATCATCTTAGTCTATTCTTTCACAACTTATCTTCAAACGGTGCTATTCCTAACCATTTTCTAAATGTATTCATTTCTAATTCCATATTTCATGATCTTACTAACACATCCACCTCAACATTCTCTCTCTCTCGATTAGTGAAAGTTAGTGATTTCCACTCCTAAGAATGGAACCCAAGACCTCCCCTTAGGAGAGACTTGGTGGCCAAAGGACTAGCCACACAGCCTACAACCCTTAATTCAATTAAACACATTTTACTTATTTGTTGTGTTTCTTAGTAAAATGATATTGTTAGATTTGCATGAGAGAGAGAGAGAGAGAGAGAGAGACTGTGTGTATTAACATACTCAAATCATATTAGGGTTCTCCCATACACATATTTATAATAAAAGACTAAAGGAACAAAGGACATAACTACCCTTAGACACTAATACTTAACACTCTCCCTCAAGTTGGTGCAAAGGCACCTCTCATGCCCAACTTGCAGCAAATGGGGTGGAAAACCTTACTACTAAGACCCTTAGTAAATACATCAGCCAATTGATCTTCAGACTTCACAAAAGGCATATTAAACCCTTATTCAATTTCTCTTTAATGAAATGTCTGTCGATCTCAATATGCTTTGTTTTGTCATGCTAAGCAGGATTGTGAGCAATACTAATGTCAACTTTGTTGTCACAGTATAGTGATAACAGTTCACTACAAACAAATCCAATATCATTCAACAAGGATTGGAGCCACATCAGTTCACATATACCATGCGCTATAGCCTTGTATTCTACCTCTGCACTAGATCTAGACACCACTACTTGTTTCTTACTACATCATAAGACTAAATTCCCACCCACAAATGCACAGTAACCGGAGGTAGATCGCATGTCATCTATAGAACTAGCCCAATCAACATCTGTGAATGCCTCCAACCTCAAGTGACCATGATTGGAAAATAAAATCCCTTTTCCAGGAGCAGATATAAGATACCTCAAAATGCGATACAATGCATCCAAATGAGGTGCACGAGGCTCATGCATAAATTGACTCACTATCTCAACCGCATAGGCAAAATCTAGACAAGTGTGGGATAGATATATAAGTCTTGCCACAAGTCGCTGGTACCTTTCCTTCTCCACAAGATCACCAACACCACTACAAAGATGGTGATTAGCCTCAATTGGTGAATTAGTTGGTCGGCAGCCTAACCTATGTCACCTAGAGCGTGGATTATTCTGATACGTGGAATGGGAACGAGAACGTGGTACACCACATGCTCTAAAATGTGGTACGATAGGGGTAGACTACTATATATTATATTTAAAAATTTAAGGTACTTCTAGAGTAATTTTTTTTTAAAGTATTAGACATTTACTAAAATGTAATATTTTCTATGAGTATTATGACCCATTTTTTTGATGTTTTTGCCTTGTCAAAACTTAACTCACCTTAGATTTTAATTCATTATATTTTTTTTTTTCCCTCCTAAGGTAACATTTAAGGACATTAAAAAAAAAACTTTTGAGATCGCTTTAGATCACTAAATTTACCATTTTAGAACTGAAGTGTACCATATTTCAGAACGTGCGTACCAATACGTAATTCGCTAGGGTATTAGTGTTTTCTAGTAACATAGAGCCTAACATGCCAGTTTCCTCAAGAAAATCTAGGATATACTTCCGCTGAGAAATAAAGATACCTTTGTCTGATCTAGCAACTTCAATCCTAAGAAAGTATCTTAACGGACCAAGGTCTTTGATCTCAAATTCCTTACCCAATAGCATCTTCAAATGTGTCACTTCCTTCTCATCATTACCTGCCACAACTATGTCATCCACATATACTATAAGCACACTTACCTTAATTGCATGGCATTTGACGAACATTGTGTGATCAGCATTGCTTTGCTTATACCCGAATCTCAACGAATCTGTCAAACCAAGCTCGAGGAGACTGCTTCAAACCATGTAAAGCCTTTTTCAACCTATAAACGTTCCCAGCTGTAAACTGAGATGAGAATCCTAGTGGTACATCCATATATACCTCCTCTAAATCACCATGGAGAAATGTATTCTTCACATCTAACTACTGTAAAGGCCAGCCCAAATTAGCTGCACTTGAGAGAATAACTCGAATGGAATTCATCTTTGTTATTAGAGCAAAGGTCATGCTTTGTACCGTTCAATTTTTCCATCTGCTTTCTGTTTAATGGTGAATACCCACTTACACCCTACAGGTTTTTTTCCAATAGGAAGAGGAACCAACTCTCAAGTGTTATTCTTGCTTAAAGCTTGCATCTCTTCTACCATACCTGCTTTCTACTTGGGATCATTGATAGCTTCCTTCCAACCCTAGGGAATGCACAAAAGACAAAGACGAAACAAAAACATGATATGTAGAAGACAATGAATCATATGACACAAATTTAGAAATAGGATGTTGAGTGTAGACACAAATTTTAAAACATGAAGTATTTCAATACATTTTAAAATTTTATGTTACAAATGTCCACTGTTTAGTTTTTGGACTAAACAGTGTTGATTATTTGAATAGCAGGTTCTTATTTCCGATCTGTATTTTAGATCGTTAATTACACATTTTAGACAAATGAAACCTCCGATTAATGAAGAACAAAATTAACAACAAAAGACAATTTAAGAAAAATAAATATTTTATTGAAATTGTTATGGGTTTTGAACCCTCGAATACAAAATACAATTCTTGGGTTTGGAACCCTTTACTTATTCATCGCCATTAGCGTAGGCTCTTGAGTTCTTTAGGCTTCTCTTCTTCTTTCTTGTAACGACTTCTTTAGCTCTCAATTTCTTTCTCTCTTTCTCTGATCTTTTCACTTCTGATTTTTTGATCCCCCGTCTTGTGTGATGGTCCTCATATTTATAGAGGGCCATCAGGTGATAAGAATGCTTCATCTTCAATTTGAATTTCAAATTGAATGATAGCGCCATTTGAATTTTGAATAATAGCGCTATCTGATTAATCGTATATCTGATTAACCGGATTGATCTTTGGGGTTTCATCTTGTGTGGTGTCCTTGCTGTAGGCTCTACAGGTGTCATCTTTCGTAGGCTCCACGTGTCACTTGAGTATCTTGAATAACGTTGTTGAGATACAACGTCGTTTTATTTATGTACTTTAACGGATCATATTGATCTTTTTTAGGAAGTGATTGCCTACAACAATCTTATTGTAGGCTCTATGTGTGTCATTGACTGCATTTGAAATTTAAACATAAATTTGGTTGAAATTTATGTGCCAACATTGAGTATAAACCCTAACCCCTTTCTAAGAGCAATAGGAAGAATCGAATCATCAGCAACAGGAATAGAAAGACTCGAATCATCAGCAATAGGACTATCAACTATAGGTGAAGGAATAGACTAAGATGCATTACCTGGAACTGGCATGAGGGATGATGATTGGTTGGGTGGCACAAGGGAAGCCTTCTCTTTTGGATGCCGAGAATAAGTCTTAAGATCAACCCTGTCCAAACCACCACCAATATCAAGCTCCACATCAAGAGAACTATTAGGCTTCCCCTCACCACAAATAACAGTCCGCTGACTAAGAAGGAAAAAAGACAACTCATGTTGATAGGCCATCTCCTCATCTGCAATCTCATCCATAACACTCTCCCCCTGAGGAGATGGCGGAGGATAAAGAAATAAGGACGCAGATTCATGGAAAGTGACATCCATACTAACATATTTTTTGCAATTGTGAGGATCATAGCCATTTGTAACCCTTCTAAGTAGTAGAATAACCAATAAAGACACAGTGTATAGCCTTAGGATCAAGTTTCCCACGAGTACGAGGTTGCAAATGAACAAAATAGACACACCCAAACACCCGAGGAGGAGGAGAAGAGATGGGATATGCTATATGAAGCAGTTGAAGAGGAATGTGGAATTGTAGGACACTAGAAGGCATACGGTTAATAAGATAAGCAACGGTAAGAATAGCATCACCAATACTAGATCAGGTGAGGTATTGAGTAATCCTGGCATGTATTAGTGTTTAGTGGGTCGACTGATTTATCTGACCAGTACTAGATCAGGCTTGGCATTTGCTGTGAGTATTGTAGGTCAATTTATGCATGCACCTCGTAGAACTCATCTTGATGCAGTCTATCACATCTTGAGATATTTGAAGACTACTCCGAGTTTGGGGTTATTCTTCTCTACAATAATTCAATCTGAGTTGTTGTGTTTCACTAATGCGGATCAAGCGGTTGTCTCGAGATCTTCGGCTGAAGCCGAATACCATGCTATGGCTCAGGGCACTTGTGAGATATTATAGGTCAAATCTATTCTTGAAGAATTGAGCTTTAAGGAGTACACTTCCTCGCTTTTGTTCTATGACAATAAGGCGTCAATTATGTTAGCCTCTAACTTAGTTCTTCATGAGAGGACTAAACATATAGAGGTTGATATTCATTTTATTAGGGAAAAGGTTAGTACTAAAGTTGTGAGTCCATCATTTGTCTCTTCATCTGAGCAGCTCGCTGATATGTTCACCAAATCAGTTAGACCAACCTTGTTACAGTCCTCCATTGTCAAGCTTGGTTTAGTGAATATCTTTGAACCAGCTTGAGGGGTAGTGTTGGAATATACAAATAAGTTAGGATCCCATAATTCATGGGAAATTCTATTTCCACACACCTAATTAGCTCAGGGCACACACTTAATGAATATTAATTTAATGACAATTATATCCTAAATAAAAATGACCGTAATGGACATCCAGCAATACCTATAATATTATGTAAAAAAAATTATCTATACACATCTTTTAAGAATAAAAAAATCTTAATATGCACCTTTTGAGTTAAAAAAAAAAAAACCCTAGTTTTTCCGTTGTTTGCTTTACTCTCTAAGTTTATACTCCATTGATTGTATCGTTTTGTCATTAGAATCCACCATAATTCTTGATTTTTGTGATGAAAGAGTTGCAAATCAATGGAAATTCAAATTCAAATAACAATATACCTAGTTACAACAAAAACAATTATGAAAAAGCAAGTTTTTTTGTGCAAAAATTTTTTTCACAATTTTAATTCGATAAACCAGTGCCGAAACATGTTACTTTTTTCGGATATCAACTATTGAAATTATTAATTCTATTCAAAAATCAAGTTTCAAATTTGGATTCGGAACTCAACTTTCGAATTTAAGAATTTATTTCAGAAGCCAAGTTCTGAATTTTTTTACATGTTTCAGAAGTTAAAAATCGAATAAAATTTTTTCATTCGGATAACCAGTACAGAATAAGCAAAATTTCCCAAAAAAAAAAAATAGTTTATGAAAAATAAGAGATGGAGTTGTACGTCTTCAATGGAGTTTGATACAAAACGATGTTGTTTCAAGATCTAAGTTGATACAAGTCGATGCCAATTAATGACTTTTTCAATGTTGACTGGATTGTTGATTGAAGGAATCAGTTTGATGATGTAATTGGAAATCAAAGGCGGTAGTTTGTTGTATGATCTAAAGATTCATGGAGTGATTTACTGAGGGATTTCTTGTGAAAGATGTTGCAGTGTTTTCAAGGTGGGTGGAATAAAAAATGGGTCTACACCATTGATTCTCTGTGGAACAAAAGATTTAAGTGGTGTGTGTACAAGGATGTTAGTTTAGGATATAATTGGAACATGTGAGGTGTGGACTGAGAACAAAAACATAAAACCTATGAAGCACGGGTACTCCAAAAATAGTGCCGTACACGCACCGAGTACTTACCGTGTGCGGGTACGCGTACCGGTACGGCTGCACGCGTACCGGGTACGGCAAAAAGTGGTTGGGTACGTTTCCCTCAGTCGGGTACGGAATGGGTACGCCGATGGTGCGTTTTGGGTACGGCGGGGGCAGAAATCAAATTTCTGAAAAATTAAGGGGTACTGAAGCAATATTAAGAAAAATTAAAAACAAAAAAAGAGAAAATGTATATACAATTTGCCCTAATCACCTCGTCTTCGACTTCGACATTTGCCCTAATCTCATCGAAGCAAAGAGGACTTCGACCATCACCCTCCTTCGACTTCGACTTTTGCCCTAATCTCATCGAAGCAAAGAGGCGACTTCGACCATCACTCTCGTCTTCGACAGCGACTCGACCATCACCCTCGTCTTCGACAGCGACCATCACCCTCGTCTTCAACTTCGACTTCGACCCAAAGATCGACTTCGACCCTCGTCTTCGGCTTCGACCCAGAGACTTCGGCTTCGACCTGCAGAGAGGTATCTCTTCATCTTTATTTTTTTTGTTTTTTTTTTCTTGTTTCTTCTTTTTTCTTCAGAGGTATAATCTGATGTTAAAATTAGAACACAAAAAATCATATTTAGAACAAAAAAATTAAAAAAATTAGAACCAGGTTATTCAATCATATTTAGAACCAAAAAAAAAATAGATCAAAAAAATTAATAAATTAGGAAATAATCATAAATATTAATAATCATAAATATTATTTTTAATCATAAAATTAGATCAACAGAATGTTAATAATAATCATAAATATTAATAATCATAAATATTATTTTTTATTCTTATAGGAAAATGAGTTCATCAAGCAGTTTAGGTTCATCTGCTGCAAGTGCTTCTGCTCCTTCCATTGATCAATCTGGAGATGAAAAGGCTCCTCTTTGGTGTTGTTGGTTGTTTTTCCTTTGCTTGGATTATGGACTGAATTGGTGTTGGTTATGTTGAATTCAAATATATTAATATTTGTCTTTTAGTTTTATAGTTCTCTTTTTAGTTTTGATATTTAACTTCAATTTGTAGGTTGGATCTTTTAACCGTAATTATAAAAAATAAAAAACAAAATCGGCGTACCGCAGCCGTACCCGTACCCTACTTTTTTGGGATTTTGCCGTATCGGCGTACCCGTACCGTACTCGTACCCGCACCCGCACCCGTGCTTCTTAGCATAAAACCAATTTCACAAGGGTGTGCATTGAGAAGTTATGTACACAGAGATAAAAGAGCGTGTGGAAATAGAATTTTCCATAATTCATGTATTACAGGATATTAGGCTATTTTTCTTTATTCTGATTTTATTTATTCTACCTTCCTAATTTGTAATCTCTCCAATTTATATCTATACAAGGCTAGTCATGAATTATAATTAAGCCATTCCATTCTTTACTTTCTTCTTGCCGGGGGGCAAGGGGACCAACTCCCAAGTAAAAGTCTTAGCAAGAGTAGACAACTCATCTTTCATAGCAAACACCCAGTTTGGATCTAGACAAGTATCCTTATAAGACTGAGGCTCAACATAAGAGTAAATGGTAAACAGAAAAGCACAGTATGACAAAGAAAAACAAGCATTAGAGAAATTCAATCTTACCGACGGAGTAAAATTCATTTTAGCCACTGGAGCAAAAGTCCCCTGATAATCAATGCCACAAGTCTGAGTGAACCTTTTAACAACCAATCTCGCATTATATCTCTCAATAGTCCCATCGGCCTTCTGCTCGATTGTAAACACCCATTTGGGGGTAGAAAAACTAACTCCCAAGTGCCATTCTTACTCAAAGCTCTCTCTCCTCTGCCATAGCTTCTTTCCACTTACGATCAGTGAGTGCTTCCTTCTAATACTGAGGAATAGAGATAGAGGACAAAGACGAAACAAAGGCACGATATGATGAAGATAAGGAGTCATATGACACAAATTTAGAAATAGGATGTTAAGTACAAGTTCTAACACCTTTTCTACTAGCAATAGGAAGATTTGAATCATCAACACGAATAGTAGGAGAAGTAACCAAAGACTCATTACTTGAGGATTCCATAAAAGAATTAGGAACTGGAGTCGGAGGTGATAATTTGCATGGCGACACATAGGTCGACTGTTCTCTCTGTCGCCAAGAGTAGGTCTGAAGATCAGGTCTATCCAACCTACTAGACTCCTTCCGAACACAATCTGGTCTATCCAACATACTAGACTCCCCCCTGAACACAATCTGGTTTATCGAACCTATTAGACTCCCCCTAAACACACTTACTCATATCCTTCTCACAATACGGCGCCTCCTTCCCCTCACAACAAATAGTAGAGAATAATGGACCAGAAGAAACAATCTCTTCCATTGAAGAAACCTCCCTCTGAAGAGATTGGTCCCTGAAGAACGACTCAAGACTCACAAAAGGTGACATCCATGGTAATATAAGTTTTTCGAGAGTGAGGATCATAGCACTTGTAGCCTTTCTAGGTGGAGTAACCAATGAAGACACACCGAAGAGCCTTGGGGTCCAGTTTGGTCCCAAGTACGACGAGAAATGTGAACAAAGCAAACACGACCAAACACTTTAGGAGGAAGGGAATGAGGGGGTACAAGCATAGGAGGAAGGAGAGTAAGGGGTGCTGAAACTAGAGGACTCTAGAAGGCATACGGTTAATGAGATACACGGCAGTGAAAACAACACCACCCCAGAATGGTTTATGAACCCACATCGTGAACATAAGGGCACGAGCAACTACAAAAAGATGACGGTTTTTGCGTTCAACAACTCCGTTCTATTCGGGAGTGCCAACACAACTGGTTTGATAAAGAATAGCATGAGCCTCAAGATATGCTCAAAATTCACCCACAACTGGTTTGATAAAGAATACCATGAGCCTCAAGATATGCTCAACATTCACCATCAATTTAGTCAGTATCATTATCACTTCAAAGTACTTTAATGTCGATGTCAAATTGAGTATGAACCATCTTATGAAATGTTTGAGAGCAAGAAAAGACCTCACTTTTGGTGCGAAGCAAGTAAACCCTAGTGACACAAGAATAACAGTCAATAAAAGTAACAAACTAACAATAACTAGACACAGACAGAACACGAGATCTATGAAGCACGGACACCTCTCCGAAGGCAGTGTACGGGTGTCCGACACGTGTCAAGCACTGACACGGACACGCGTCGGACACACAATGGACACATGTTGGACACTCTACCTAACGTGTCCCCCCCTTTTTTTTTTTTTTTTGAATTTTTCCAGCTGGACACGCTTGGACACGTTGTGGACACGTTAGAGACAGAGAGAGAAACCCTAACTCGTTGAATACAAAGAGAGAGAAACCCCAACTCATTGAATACAAATAGATAAAAACCCTAACTAATTGAATACAAAGAGAGAGAGAGAGAGAGAGAAAGAGAGGGTGAAGAAGAACCTGTTGAAGCCCTAAATCGAGGTATGCTCTTCGAATCTGTCTTCATTTATTCAAATTTGTTATTCTTCTTCGTTTTTCTTCTTCTTCCGTTCGTCTCTCCGTGATTCGTCTCTCTCTCGCTTTCGACTTTGTCTCTTGCTTGTGTTGAACTCATCAATTCTACCTCTTCGACTCTCTCTTCTTTCTGCGCGATCATCTCTCTCCCTCTCTCCTCTTCTCTATTCTATTCTTTTTGTTGTTTCCCTCTGTCCCTGATATTATATATATATATATTAACAAAAAAAAAACACCCTTTTTTTTTCTTTCCTCTCTCTTCTTTTTTTCTATTTTTTGAGTATTCTTATTTGCTCAACTTAAACATACATAAAATAAATTATTTTTATTTGTAGGAAAAAATTAATTTGTAAATGAAATTTGATATTAAAGTAAATAAATAAATATAAATAAATAAAATTATATATATTAAGCGTGTCCCTAGCGTGTCATGTCCCCATTTTTTGAAAATTTGCGTGCCCGCGTGTTTGTGTCGTGTCCGTGTCCCGTGTCCGTGCATCATAGCACGAGATGGACCCCATACCTCAGAATGAATAACCATAAATGGAAACAAACTTCTCTTATTAATTGAAGGATAACAAGATCTTTTATGTTTGGCAAACTCACAAAATCACAATGAAAATTATTTCTGACACAATCCTTCACTAAATTAGGAAAAAGTTTATTCAAAACTGAAATAGAGGGACGGCCTAAACACCGATGCCACTAATGTAATAGAGAAAGAGATGAAGTGTTGGTTGTCTGAAGAGCTTGACTAGTGGCAAAAGATCCACCGTCTAGAAAATGCAATCCCCCATGTGCTCTATCACTGCCAATCATTTTTCCCGTACCCAGTTCCTGAAAAACATAATGAGAAAGGAAAAAGGTTACAGAACAATTTAAGGAATTGGTAGTACAATTGATAGACAGTAAATTAGCAGAAAATTTAGGAACATAAAGAATAGAGGAGAGAGAAATAGAGGGAGAACGATGAATAGAACCGGTCCCAGACATAGAGGATAAAGACCCATCAGCCACCCTTACTTTATCCTTACCAAAACAAGGAGAGTAAGAGTGGAAAAGGGTAGACAAACCTATCCATATGATCGGTAGCACCAAAGTCAATAATCCAAGGGAATGAAGAGACAGCACTCAAGGCATGTGTAGGAGTACTTGTAGAAACAAAGTTGGAGGAAGGAGGATCAGAAGTAGGCACTATATATATATTTAGACTCTTATTTATTCTCTTACTTTTGTCATTGTTTATCTTATATATAATAGTTAGTGATTGATTTTTTGTATAATATAAAGTCATTAATTATTAAAATAAAATGTAAAAAACTCAGTTTATAGTGATTTAGAAATATGAAATATATTAGATCATATTTAAAAATTTGCAAAAATTGATCAATATTTATTTTTAACCCAATAAATATGATCATGAAAAAAAAATATGCGTATCGGTAAATTTTTTTCAAATTGTGCGAAAAATAAAAAAATTCACGGTTCCGATTACCGCAACCGTTACACTACGGCCTTTACACCCCGCAACCGCAACCGCATCACCGCCACCGTTACGGCGACCGCAACCGCTTTTCAGAACCTTGGTTGTAGCAGACAATGTTCTGACAGTTGTTGTGACAGTTTACAGAGTCTTGCTGGACCCTTGTAGAAACTAACCGGAATCAATGTCGGGACAGTTTACAGAGTCTTGTTGGACCCATAAAGGAGCTAACCGGAATTAATGTCGGGACAGTTTACAGAGTCTTGTCGGACCCATAAAAAAACTAACCGGAATCAATGTCGGGACAGTTTACAGAATCTTGTCGGACCCTTAAAAAGTCGCACCCTCAAAAGGTGTGCCCAATCTATCAAAAGGCGTGCCATCAAAAGGCGTGCCCAATTCATCAAAAGGCGTGCCATCAAAAGGCGTGCCATAAAAAGGCGTGCCAAATCCATAAAAAGGCGTGCCATCAAAAAGCGTGCCCATGTTTTCAAAAGGCGTGCCATCAAAAGGTGCGCCAGACACGCGGCGATGCACGTGATCGACAGAACGCGTGTCGACCTCTTTGTCATGGTCTTTATAAACCGAAGCGGAGGCTGAGGCTTGGAAACAGAGACAAAAACCTGCTAAAAAAACTCTGAAAAAAACTCTTCGTTTTCTGAGAGAGATTTCTGAGAGAGATACTCGGTAACACTCTGTTTTCTGAGAGAGATTTCTGAGAGAGACACTCTGTAACACTCTGTTGTCCAGAAAATGGCTTCGTCTTCCCGTGGTCTGCTCACTCTCTTTCCAGACCTTAACGAGTCAACAAGAGAGATAACTGGTGCGGGGGCCAGTGAACCTCAACCAAGCGCCCCAGGGTTTGCTCCGTTGAACTTTCCTATGCGGTCGGTGGAGCAAAAAATGGCAGTGCAAACAAAGGTTATTGCCAAGGAGTTATCCCGAAATACTTTCTTTTCGGTGGAGCAAAAAATGGCGGTGCAAACTGATATTGAGGCTAATCAGTATACTCTGAAGGCATGTGTGGAAAGCATGACGGCGGTCACAAATTTGTCGAACCGGCTGCAGAGTAGGACAAATGAGGTGCAGCATTTAAATTCCCAGCTGGCTCTGCTCCAACGCATGTATAAGGATGCGCGAGCAGAGATCAGTGTGCTAAAGGCGGAAAATAAGGAGCTGAAGCGGAAGGCCACCGTGATGTTCCGATTTGGAGGTCCGCCATATGCTGCAGTGGAGGAGCAGGGGGGAGTAAACGTGCTCGGTGGACGAGGAAGCACGGAGGCAGCACCGTCAAGGACTGTCCAAGACGGAGGCAAGAAGAAGAGACCTGCAGCAGAGTAGAGAAGAAAAATCCCACTGTGTGTTGTTGTAAAATGGTGATCGGGGTGAGCCCCAACATGAATAAAATGAGTGTGGTGTGCAGTTCTTCTTCTTCTGTGTCTTTTTTTTTTTTTGACGAATTGATTAAATAATTTGGGAATGATGGGTTGTATGAAAAGATGGGAACAAGCCCATGTGGGTTATGGAATGATGGGTTTAAAGAAAGTGGACATAGCGTGGATGGACTTGAGTAGAGAGAGATAGTGTTTTCAAACAGCCAAAAGGAAGAGAGAAAGGGGAGTGCGTCTTTGAAACTATAGGCTATAGGCTGGAGTAGAGAGAGATAGTGTTTTCAAACAGCCAAAAGGAAGAGAGAAAGGGGAGTGCGTCTTTGAAACTATAGGCTATAGGCTGGTTTTGATCAAAACCGTGGGGCAAATTACCACCCACGTGAGTCCACTTTCCCATGTACCAACATCAATCAGCTCAGCCATTCTTTTAAAAAAAAAAACTCTCTCTCTCTCTCTTCGAAGACGAAGAAGACGAACCCAACTTAGACTTCTCTTCTATCCTCACCACCCTCCAACGAGAGCTCTCCGGCGACTCCGCCACCTCCGACGAGCCTGCATCTCTCCCCACGGCGACCTCAGAGTACAGTCATGGTGGTTTGAAGGGAGACGATGAGGAAGACGAGACTGAGAGGTGCATGAGACACCTTCTCGAAGCTTCTGACGATGAGCTTGGGTTACCCAATAGGGCGGACGGCGGTGGCGATGAGTTGGTTCACAGTGGAGACGCGGTGCACTTTTCCTGTATGTGGTTCAGATCTGGTGCAGGAGAGTAGCGACGAGGAGTTCTGGGCGGCGGGAAAGACTGAGACACTCATTGGACCGTCGTCATCAAAGAGGTAACCAAGAGAAGATCCACCACCAGGGGCAGAATGGATCTTAGTTGAGGGCTGATCTGTAATGAAAGTGCCACCGGTCTGACCATCTGCCCTGAAGTATTTATTTGCAGTGCTGCTATTTATACCGGGAGGAATCTGCTTAGTAACATCTACTTGTTGAGAAGCAGCAGTAGTCTTGGGGGGAGGACCATTATTTACATCCTGTCCTTCACTTGAAGCAGGTGTTGGATTGTTTGTGGCTGGCTTTGGAGCCTCACCACTCCCAAATAAGTAGCCACGTGAACTCTGTCCGCCGCCAGAACTGACTCCACGACCCATATCAACAAATTCCTAGACAAGAGACTCAGTCCTGCCCACAATGTAAAGCTTTCCTCTCTTGGATTAGATCTGGTGAAGAAGAGTGAGAGCTTATGAAAGAGAGAGCATCTGGTGACAGATCCTCTTGAAGCCAGAGTAGTCTCAATTGGGTTTATTGAAGGTGGTGGACTCGAAGGAATTTCAAGGTATGTGTAGAAAATTCCAGTGGACTAGGTTGAGGTCCGGCGGGCGGCCAAGGCAAGGTTGCCGCCCGCCGGGAAAGCGAAAAATACTAAGTTCTTAACTTAGCTCTGATACCATGTAAGAAAAATTGATGTTGTATTACAAGATTGATATTGTATTACAAGATTGATAAATTACAATTCCTATACAATCTATATATAGAAGAAAATGTGGTAGTAGGTGTAGTGGAGGTGATAGTGGGTTAGGTGAAGTGGAGTGTGTAGTGAAGTGGAGGTAGGTGAAGTGGAGTGTGTAGTGGAGTAAGTGAAGGTAAAGATTGATTGATGTATTGATGTATTACAAGATTGATTAATTACAATTCCTATACAATCTATATATAGAAGAAAATGTGGTAGTAGGTGTAGTGGAGGTGATAGTGGGTTAGGTGAAGTGGAGTGTGTAGTGGAGTAAGTGAAGGTAAAGATTGATTGATGTATTGATGTATTACAAGATTGATTAATTACAATTCCTATACAATCTATATATAGAAGAAAATGTGGTAGTAGGTGTAGTGGAGGTGATAGTGGGTTAGGTGAAGTGGAGTGTGTAGTGGAGTAGAGGTAGGTGAAGTGGAGTGTGTAGTAATACTGATGTATTATTATTGATTGTATTGTTACAAGATTGATTAATTACAATTCCTATACAATCTATATATAGAAGAAAATGTGGTAGTAGGTGTAGTGGAGGAGATAGTGGGTTAGGTGAAGTGGAGTGTGTAGTGGAGTAAGTGAAGGTAAAGATTGATTGATGTATTGATGTATTACAAGATTGATTGAATTACAATTCCTATACAATCTATATATAGAAGAAAATGTGGTAGTAGGTGTAGTGGAGGAGATAGTGGGTTAGGTGAAGTGGAGTGTGTAGTGGAGTAAGTGAAGGTAAAGATTGATTGATGTATTGATGTATTACAAGATTGATTGAATTACAATTCCTATACAATCTATATATAGAAGAAAATGTGGTAGTAGGTGTAGTGGAGGAGATAGTGGGTTAGGTGAAGTGGAGTGTGTAGTGGAGTAAGTGAAGGTAAAGATTGATTGATGTATTGATGTATTACAAGATTGATTGAATTACAATTCCTATACAATCTATATATAGAAGAAAATGTGGTAGTAGGTGTAGTGGAGGAGATAGTGGGTTAGGTGAAGTGGAGTGTGTAGTGGAGTAAGTGAAGGTAAAGATTGATTGATGTATTGATGTATTACAAGATTGATTGAATTACAATTCCTATACAATCTATATATAGAAGAAAATGTGGTAGTAGGTGTAGTGGAGGAGATAGTGGGTTAGGTGAAGTGGAGTGTGTAGTGGAGTAAGTGAAGGTAAAGATTGATTGATGTATTGATGTATTACAAGATTGATTGAATTACAATTCCTATACAATCTATATATAGAAGAAAATGTGGTAGTAGGTGTAGTGGAGGAGATAGTGGGTTAGGTGAAGTGGAGTGTGTAGTGGAGTAAGTGAAGGTAAAGATTGATTGATGTATTGATGTATTACAAGATTGATTGAATTACAATTCCTATACAATCTATATATAGAAGAAAATGTGGTAGTAGGTGTAGTGGAGGAGATAGTGGGTTAGGTGAAGTGGAGTGTGTAGTGGAGTAAGTGAAGGTAAAGATTGATTGATGTATTGATGTATTACAAGATTGATTGAATTACAATTCCTATACAATCTATATATAGAAGAAAATGTGGTAGTAGGTGTAGTGGAGGAGATAGTGGGTTAGGTGAAGTGGAGTGTGTAGTGGAGTAAGTGAAGGTAAAGATTGATTGATGTATTGATGTATTACAAGATTGATTGAATTACAATTCCTATACAATCTATATATAGAAGAAAATGTGGTAGTAGGTGTAGTGGAGGAGATAGTGGGTTAGGTGAAGTGGAGTGTGTAGTGGAGTAAGTGAAGGTAAAGATTGATTGATGTATTGATGTATTACAAGATTGATTGAATTACAATTCCTATACAATCTATATATAGAAGAAAATGTGGTAGTAGGTGTAGTGGAGGAGATAGTGGGTTAGGTGAAGTGGAGTGTGTAGTGGAGTAAGTGAAGGTAAAGATTGATTGATGTATTGATGTATTACAAGATTGATTGAATTACAATTCCTATACAATCTATATATAGAAGAAAATGTGGTAGTAGGTGTAGTGGAGGAGATAGTGGGTTAGGTGAAGTGGAGTGTGTAGTGGAGTAAGTGAAGGTAAAGATTGATTGATGTATTGATGTATTACAAGATTGATTGAATTACAATTCCTATACAATCTATATATAGAAGAAAATGTGGTAGTAGGTGTAGTGGAGGAGATAGTGGGTTAGGTGAAGTGGAGTGTGTAGTGGAGTAAGTGAAGGTAAAGATTGATTGATGTATTGATGTATTACAAGATTGATTGAATTACAATTCCTATACAATCTATATATAGAAGAAAATGTGGTAGTAGGTGTAGTGGAGGAGATAGTGGGTTAGGTGAAGTGGAGTGTGTAGTGGAGTAAGTGAAGGTAAAGATTGATTGATGTATTGATGTATTACAAGATTGATTGAATTACAATTCCTATACAATCTATATATAGAAGAAAATGTGGTAGTAGGTGTAGTGGAGGAGATAGTGGGTTAGGTGAAGTGGAGTGTGTAGTGGAGTAAGTGAAGGTAAAGATTGATTGATGTATTGATGTATTACAAGATTGATTGAATTACAATTCCTATACAATCTATATATAGAAGAAAATGTGGTAGTAGGTGTAGTGGAGGAGATAGTGGGTTAGGTGAAGTGGAGTGTGTAGTGGAGTAAGTGAAGGTAAAGATTGATTGATGTATTGATGTATTACAAGATTGATTGAATTACAATTCCTATACAATCTATATATAGAAGAAAATGTGGTAGTAGGTGTAGTGGAGGAGATAGTGGGTTAGGTGAAGTGGAGTGTGTAGTGGAGTAAGTGAAGGTAAAGATTGATTGATGTATTGATGTATTACAAGATTGATTGAATTACAATTCCTATACAATCTATATATAGAAGAAAATGTGGTAGTAGGTGTAGTGGAGGAGATAGTGGGTTAGGTGAAGTGGAGTGTGTAGTGGAGTAAGTGAAGGTAAAGATTGATTGATGTATTGATGTATTACAAGATTGATTGAATTACAATTCCTATACAATCTATATATAGAAGAAAATGTGGTAGTAGGTGTAGTGGAGGAGATAGTGGGTTAGGTGAAGTGGAGTGTGTAGTGGAGTAAGTGAAGGTAAAGATTGATTGATGTATTGATGTATTACAAGATTGATTGAATTACAATTCCTATACAATCTATATATAGAAGAAAATGTGGTAGTAGGTGTAGTGGAGGAGATAGTGGGTTAGGTGAAGTGGAGTGTGTAGTGGAGTAAGTGAAGGTAAAGATTGATTGATGTATTGATGTATTACAAGATTGATTGAATTACAATTCCTATACAATCTATATATAGAAGAAAATGTGGTAGTAGGTGTAGTGGAGGAGATAGTGGGTTAGGTGAAGTGGAGTGTGTAGTGGAGTAAGTGAAGGTAAAGATTGATTGATGTATTGATGTATTACAAGATTGATTGAATTACAATTCCTATACAATCTATATATAGAAGAAAATGTGGTAGTAGGTGTAGTGGAGGAGATAGTGGGTTAGGTGAAGTGGAGTGTGTAGTGGAGTAAGTGAAGGTAAAGATTGATTGATGTATTGATGTATTACAAGATTGATTGAATTACAATTCCTATACAATCTATATATAGAAGAAAATGTGGTAGTAGGTGTAGTGGAGGAGATAGTGGGTTAGGTGAAGTGGAGTGTGTAGTGGAGTAAGTGAAGGTAAAGATTGATTGATGTATTGATGTATTACAAGATTGATTGAATTACAATTCCTATACAATCTATATATAGAAGAAAATGTGGTAGTAGGTGTAGTGGAGGAGATAGTGGGTTAGGTGAAGTGGAGTGTGTAGTGGAGTAAGTGAAGGTAAAGATTGATTGATGTATTGATGTATTACAAGATTGATTGAATTACAATTCCTATACAATCTATATATAGAAGAAAATGTGGTAGTAGGTGTAGTGGAGGAGATAGTGGGTTAGGTGAAGTGGAGTGTGTAGTGGAGTAAGTGAAGGTAAAGATTGATTGATGTATTGATGTATTACAAGATTGATTGAATTACAATTCCTATACAATCTATATATAGAAGAAAATGTGGTAGTAGGTGTAGTGGAGGAGATAGTGGGTTAGGTGAAGTGGAGTGTGTAGTGGAGTAAGTGAAGGTAAAGATTGATTGATGTATTGATGTATTACAAGATTGATTGAATTACAATTCCTATACAATCTATATATAGAAGAAAATGTGGTAGTAGGTGTAGTGGAGGAGATAGTGGGTTAGGTGAAGTGGAGTGTGTAGTGGAGTAAGTGAAGGTAAAGATTGATTGATGTATTGATGTATTACAAGATTGATTGAATTACAATTCCTATACAATCTATATATAGAAGAAAATGTGGTAGTAGGTGTAGTGGAGGAGATAGTGGGTTAGGTGAAGTGGAGTGTGTAGTGGAGTAAGTGAAGGTAAAGATTGATTGATGTATTGATGTATTACAAGATTGATTGAATTACAATTCCTATACAATCTATATATAGAAGAAAATGTGGTAGTAGGTGTAGTGGAGGAGATAGTGGGTTAGGTGAAGTGGAGTGTGTAGTGGAGTAAGTGAAGGTAAAGATTGATTGATGTATTGATGTATTACAAGATTGATTGAATTACAATTCCTATACAATCTATATATAGAAGAAAATGTGGTAGTAGGTGTAGTGGAGGAGATAGTGGGTTAGGTGAAGTGGAGTGTGTAGTGGAGTAAGTGAAGGTAAAGATTGATTGATGTATTGATGTATTACAAGATTGATTGAATTACAATTCCTATACAATCTATATATAGAAGAAAATGTGGTAGTAGGTGTAGTGGAGGAGATAGTGGGTTAGGTGAAGTGGAGTGTGTAGTGGAGTAAGTGAAGGTAAAGATTGATTGATGTATTGATGTATTACAAGATTGATTGAATTACAATTCCTATACAATCTATATATAGAAGAAAATGTGGTAGTAGGTGTAGTGGAGGAGATAGTGGGTTAGGTGAAGTGGAGTGTGTAGTGGAGTAAGTGAAGGTAAAGATTGATTGATGTATTGATGTATTACAAGATTGATTGAATTACAATTCCTATACAATCTATATATAGAAGAAAATGTGGTAGTAGGTGTAGTGGAGGAGATAGTGGGTTAGGTGAAGTGGAGTGTGTAGTGGAGTAAGTGAAGGTAAAGATTGATTGATGTATTGATGTATTACAAGATTGATTGAATTACAATTCCTATACAATCTATATATAGAAGAAAATGTGGTAGTAGGTGTAGTGGAGGAGATAGTGGGTTAGGTGAAGTGGAGTGTGTAGTGGAGTAAGTGAAGGTAAAGATTGATTGATGTATTGATGTATTACAAGATTGATTGAATTACAATTCCTATACAATCTATATATAGAAGAAAATGTGGTAGTAGGTGTAGTGGAGGAGATAGTGGGTTAGGTGAAGTGGAGTGTGTAGTGGAGTAAGTGAAGGTAAAGATTGATTGATGTATTGATGTATTACAAGATTGATTGAATTACAATTCCTATACAATCTATATATAGAAGAAAATGTGGTAGTAGGTGTAGTGGAGGAGATAGTGGGTGTGCACACGGGCACGCAAACCGAGGCAATGGCATACGCAATGCAAATGACATGAAAACATGATATGGGCTTATACCAACATGAGAGAGCCTCAGCCACACTCACATAGGATGCCGATGGATGAAAATGAAGTGCCTCCAAATGCGTGCACACGGGCACACACACCGAGGCATTGGTATACGCAATGCAAATATGGCAAAAATGGTATGCAAGCATGCTAATGGATTTTAAGCAATGAAATATGGGGTAAAACAGCCCCGAAACGAGGCGAAAGTACACCCGATGCACGGAATAGTCCCGAAACACGAATTTTGGCACCCGAAATGGCCTATAGCTATACCAAACATGCAAAATTGGTACATGGAATGTAAATACAGAAGCAAGGCAGCCCCAAAATTAGCATTTTACCAGTACAAAACATGGCCAAACAGCAAACCAAGATAGGGCAAAACTAGCATGCAAGAAATGGCCCTAAACATGAGATTAAGAAGAAACTCATAGCTGATGACCCCAAACAGGTTAGGGTCCTTCAACAATGTTGAAGAGGGACCAAAAATAGGACTATTTACAGTTTATGGAAGCCCCAAAAACAGTATACAAATATGCTAGAAATGCAATGCAAAAATGAGGCTCAAAAGTGGCTATAACATGAGGTATACAAAGCATTCATCAAACAAGAAAAGACCCTTAATAAAACATGTTCAGGAGGTGAAAATAAGGCCACTTTTAGTTCGGATCAAAGTCCAAAAACAGCAACATCAGGGGCTTCCAAGGCATACAAAAATGGGACCAAAAAGAGGATATAAAGGGAAGTACAACATGGAAGTCCCAAACAGTGTTGAGCCCTTCTTAAATGTTGAATAGGGGCTCAAAATAAGCCTATTATCAGTTTACAACATGCTCCAAAATAGATCACACATAGGCTAGAAAAAGCATGCAAGAAAGTGACATACAGAGAGGGTATTGAAGCAAGTGCAAGATAGGGGGCTCAAACAGGGTTGAGCCCTTCATGAGACATGAAAATGAGCTCAAAAAAAGGGTACTTTCAGTTTTGGTCTGAGCTCAAATGTATAAGAAAGAGAGGCTAAGAAATGTTGCAAGAAATGAGCTAAAAAAGAGGGAAATGGACTCACCCTTGAAGATCAATACTTTTGTTGCTTCTTGGACCAACTTTGATGACTCTAAGATGCTGGAATTCTTCCCCTTGCTGCTAAAATGGAGTGGTGGTTGTAGAGCTTGGTGGTGATGAAGAAAACAAGGTGTAGGACTTAGGGATTTTTAGGAAAATGAGAAAGATGGAGGGAGATATGTGTATTGAGACTTGAAGACAATTTTTTCTAACCCCAAAATATGATGTTTTACCCTTGGTTATATGGAAAAAAAAGAGGGTGTAAAGGTGGGGGAAAAAGGAGGCAAACTTTCCCCCACAAAATATCCCTCGGATATAGATATTTTCTGGGGGATAAAGCTATACAGCTGTAAAGTGAACAGTGTGAGGATCATGGCCGGCCAGGTATTTTTGCTGTAGGTGGCCGGCCGGCCACATCCCCTAGCCGGCCGGCTAGGGGTCAAAAGGGTCAAGCTGGTTTAGTGGCCGGCCACCACATGATGGTGTCCTCCCATGTGTGTACAACACAAACCCCTGTGGTTAAAAGTCCAAGAAAGTGGTCAAGGTGTCTCAACATTGCACCCGGAAAGGAGGGGTTCAAAAGGGTCAGAAACATTAGTGGCCGGCCACCAACTCTTTAGGCTCTCCGAATTGTGTAACATCACAAATTAATGTGGGTTCAAAGTTCAAGAAAGTGGCCCAGGTGGTTCAAACCCTCTTAGCACCGGAAGGAGGGGTTTCAAAGGGTCAAGCAACATAGTGGCCGGCCACCATATAATTTTAGGGTCGCTCCCATGTGTGTAATCACAATATGTGGTTCAAAGTTCAAGAAAAATGGGCCCAAGGTGTTCAACATAGCCAGAAGTGTGAAAAAACTGGGCGTCGAGGGCAATCGGAGGATATATAATGGTTGCTGCAATCAATTACTGGCCTCCCATCCTTCAGTGACTTCCTGGTGATAAAAACAGCGGTACCTGCCAAAATGCCCGAAACCGTTTGCAAAACGAATGTTCGGGGGCCAGAACGCGCAGTTCGGGGCCCCGAAAACTATCTGTTAAGCACCAAAAGTGGCGTTTCGGCCACGAAGTGGGTTTCTCAGACCCCAGTGTCCCTCAAAAGGGAGAAAATAGGAAGTATGCCAAAAACCGGGGCAAACGGAGATGGTTAGGTGGTCCCGAATCGAGGCACACGGCCAACGATTCTGAAAAACTGGAAACCGGGCTCCGAAATGGGCAAAATGGTCTACGGCCACAGAATGTAGCCCACGGCCACTGAGAGATGGTCTACGGGACCTCTCCCTCCCCTCAGGAAAAGAAACAAAGAAAATCGAGCCTGGTTCGCAAACCGAGGCAAAGCACAAAAGAGGGTTCGGAACTCCGGAGGCAGGGCTCACGGCCGCAACTCTGAAACTTCTGAACGAGCACATTATGCAACATCACCAAGCGCTCAATCAGTGACGTCTGAGTCTTAAGGTCGGTCAAAAATGGGGTGTCTACATCTTCCTCATTTGCAGCAAAATCATTTTGACTGCTCTGAGCTTCATGACAAGTTCTTGACTCACTTTTCACACCTTGAAGATGAGATTGGCCATTTAGTTGGCCTAGCTGGTAGCAACTAATCACTGTTTTCAGCTAATACTGGAGAACTTTCAAATATGCTGAACAACTGAAAACTGGTATATACAAAGGTATGAGTATATTTCTGGTTTTCATTAACAGTGACACTGTAATTGGATTTGTACATACATTAGTTGTAGAAGAATTAGTCATTACCATAATCCCACATTGGTGATAATGTTACTCCATTATCTTGAGTAAGGTTTTGTCATTACAAATCAATATTTTTTATTCCGCTATGCTACTGAGAGGAGGAAAAAAACACACACAGGAAAGTGGAATAATAGACAAAAGGGGATGTAGTTTTTTCGTTTTTTTGTCCTTGGATTCTCTCTGTTTGGTTTCTCACTAAGTACCCATTTCAGATTCTCTATCAATTTTCTCTTTCTACGACACCCATTATCTCCCTCCATTTGAGAGAAAAGGTAGAACAATGAGGTCACCAGTTCACAAGGCTGTGAAAAATATTTGGTTGGTTATTAACTTTGGTAATTAATTGTAAAGTTGCTTTACCTCCATAGTTAAAATTAGATGTGCCCACAAGGCTTTTCACAGATGAAATGATTATATGTTTTTTTATGTATTAAATTAAATATGCATGGTACTAGATTTGTGGGTTTTATTATTATTACTGATTGTACCTATGGTCCTCTCTCCCATATATCCAGTGCAAGTCTCAAAAAGCCAAGATAAGCATTGTGAAGGATGTCAGTGGCATTATCAAACCGTCAAGGTAATACGAATACATGGCTGCTTATATATAGGTAGCATTAGACAGTACATGGAAGAATACTGTGGAAAAATGATTTCACAACTCCAGACAGAGGAATGAATCCCATCTTATGTCAGCATCAATTTAGGCTCAGTAGCAAAGAATATCATAACACATAGTGATGGCCTGACAAAATACCAATATTACAATTTTTGGAAACAGTCATTAGATTGATGAACTAGCAAATTCCTTCATTAATAACTAGTTTTGGCATAGCTTTGGGAACCTTTTGTTTGTATAACACAGTGAAACTATCCCTTCCCTGCGTGTATGTGTGTGTGTGTGAAAAAATGACACAAACAAAAACAAAAACAAGAAGAAAAAATGACAGTTCTTTAATATACTTAAAATTTTTGTGTAGCGGGGAAGACAGAAAAGTTAGGCTGTCTTATGGATCCAATTCAGCCAAGTTGTGTAATATTAAAAAGATGATGAGCATAAAATTGTTGAAAAAAATAGTATCAACAGGAGAAGATTTCATATTTATGTGAGAAGAGAGAGTCCATCATTCATGTTCATGGACGTTTTTGTTGGATGCAGGCTCACTCTTCTTCTTGGACCTCCAGGCTGTGGGAAAACCACCTTATTATTGGCTCTAGCAGGAAAACTAAACCAGTCTGTCAAGGTTAGTTTTCCCAGCATATCACATCACATCACATGATTTTAAAAGGAAAAAAAAACCTTTTTAAATTTTATGGGCTCTATAGACAGACGCCAAACAATTGCATTCATATGACACCACTACTGTGCTAATGCATAGATATAAATGGTGGCAATTTCTGCCAACCAATCTAATTATGAAGAGAGTTAGTAATATGAAACGACAAAGAAACATTATTATCAAAAATCATATCATTACAATCTTTTCAACATATTCAAATTAATAAGGATTCTATAGACAGAAATCTCAATCATGAATTTGAAAAAGCCAATCATTACAATGTTTGTAATGTATTTCATTTTCAATCCTTTTAATTTCTTCAGGTTGCGGGGGAAGTCTTTTACAACATCTACAGGCTCGATGAGTTTGTACCTCAGAAACCATCAGCTTACATAAGCCAATATGACCTGCACAAACCCGAGATGACTGTGAGGGAAACGACAGATTTTTCTGCACGCTGTCAAGGTGTTGGAAGTAGAGCAGGTAGGGTTCCTTCACTCTTTCGTAATTTATATATATCCCATATTGGTGTAGACTTGCCCTCATAACAAGTTGATTTAACTTACATAGCTGGAAATGAAGAAATTATGAAGGAAGTTAGCAAAAGGGAGAAAGAAGCAGGAATTGTCCCTGACATAGACATTGACACCTTCATGAAGGTAACCATAACTATAAATTGATTATTTTACTTCAAAAGATCCGTTGAAAATCATAAAGAGAATGGTATTTAACAGGCGACTTCAATTGAGGGGCAAAAAAGAACTCTTCAGACAGATTATATTCTGAAGGTAAATTATTTTCAATCAGAGCAGGGTCAATGTCGGTTGTAAAGCAAATTATTTTTAATAGTAATATTAATTTAGAAAATTTATTGAAGTACCGATTTATATTATTGTGCAGTTTTTGCTAAAAATGAGATTATGGATAGCTTCAAGATTTAAGATTGGCTTTGTTGCTAAAATCCATCAAATGGATTTGTTAATTTGTTTGAAATTTGGTGATGTTACTAAATTCACAATAATCTCCATGAATTTGAATTGTATTCTAACATCACAATAATCTCCATGAATTTAGAAATACATAATTGAAAAGTACTTTGTTGCTAAAATCCGTCAAATGGATTTGTTAATTTATTGCTTGGATGGCATTTCAGATGAGTCTTGTGATTGATTCTCCAATACACTCGTCAAGCAGTGAGGACTTTGCTGCATTTCTTGATGTAGAGTTGAATTCTACTTTTGACATATCGCCTAACCTAGATGGCGAGGACGAGGACGAGGACAAGGACGATGATGAGGATGATTCTAAGCCCAATATTGAGAAGTACCAGTTGTTTCTTACATTAGGTCTAAAGTTGTACCAGATAAAACTATTTTATTTTATTACTTTGTTGGGTCAAATTTTATGTGGTTCTAGCCATGGCTTAGGGTCGTGATCTTAGACACAAGTCTCAGTTGTCATCAGAAGATTGGTTTTCAGTATCTTGTTTGTGCTTGTTAAGACAAAATGTGCCACAAATAGGATTATACGAACAAAAGACAATAAAAAATCAAAAAGAAGAAGAATAGCATGGAGCAAAGAACCTGAACTTTTCTTTACATCTTCATCCACCTAAATAAAAAGAACACAATTAATCCCCTCACCTAACCTTTACATCTTCTTTATCCCAAGACAGCTCACCCTCACCACCACCATCAAACACTAAAAAATCACACACCAAACATAACGCAGTCCATGGTATCAGTAACTAATGACTCTTATATATATATATATATGTTGACCTTCATTTCTTCTTTAATTTAAAATTAGGTATGGGTTTTGATGAATGATGTACAAAGTACCTGAACTTTGTCTATGATGTTTTTAGCTAGATCTGCAAAGATGAAGATATAGGTTTGAAAAATGGCTTGTTTTGATTTGCGTTGATGTGGTTTTTGGGTTTTGTTGTTGGTTTTGATAAGAATTCTATAATTTGAGGTTCTAAAGCTTGAAAATGGTGACATAGCTTTGCTGCTAGTGGTGGTGGTAGGTGATGAAATCAACATTTTTGCCTTTTATTTGCATGATTCTTGGAAAGTCCATAGCTAAACAGAGTTCTCTGATTTTTATGCCTTCCTTTTTATGAAACCTGAAAAGTACTTCAAAAATGCTATTCAATGGGGCTTTATTCACTTGCCACACTTGTCATTGGGTGAAGATATTCTTCATCTATATAGACAAAAGTTGAGTTAGCCTCGAAAATTAGAGTTTGTTTCTATTGCAAAGTCGGCTTGCAAATTATCTATAAAGATAATATTTACTTCCTTTGCTTTGACAATGTCATCTTGTTTAGTTTAGTCAGGTCACGTCAGTTCTGAAGCCATTGATCCGGGATCGAGCATTTGTTTAACTTCTATCCTACTAAAATGAGGGAAAACTTGTCTTGAAATTGTTCCATTATACTTGGATATACTTGGAGTTCTCTTTTATAATCCTGATATAACAGTTGATGGAAAGCACAAAATATGAGTAGACTATTGATTGTGGATGCAGGATTTTCTCTCATAATATGAGTCAACTGTTGATTGTGGATGCAAGATTTTCTCTCATATTTTTTGATCAAGTGTCAAAGTTTCTATAACGACGGTTGATCTAATATATGGGTGACCTGAGCAATGTAAGATCCAACTTCAATTTTTTTCCCCTTCTAGTGTTTCTAGAGTTGGTTAATCTTTCTAAGGATTATTTCTTCATTTTTGATACTCATGGAGGATGCTATATATGCAGTGGGGCTAACCTGCTCCTTCGGTAACTTTGTCTGATCATATATTTCAAATGCAGGGTTTTGATGAAAGTAGTCAGCAGACTGATGCTAGTATGCTTTTCTTTTCCCACGATGTCTATTTCTTTTTGTCACATCCTATAGGATTTTGACAATACAAAATTAGCATTTTGTTAGTGTTATTGTGGTTAAGTTTTGTTGACTTTCATATAGTGGCACCTAACTTTTTGTTTTAGCTAGTTTACTGCCTCTCTTTACTCTGATTACTATTTTACAAATGTATACTTATGTGTTTTATGTATAAAAATAATTTGTATAATCATGGATAGATAAGCAAAAAATGCAACTTCACCTATTAATCCTTTTTATTATTAATTATTGCAGATTGAGAAGTGGAATGAGCTGTGGGAGAATGGGATTTTAACATGGCCTCTTTAGTCGAACATCTTCACTTGACATGGAGTTTTTCAAATAGTATTTTGTGCTTTGTTTGAAACTAGTTATTTGGTTTTATTTGAAGCTTAATGGATTAATAAGGCTCCTGAGACTCCTCTTGAATAGTGACAATTGTTGTTTGTGAACGTTTCATTGTTATGTTTCTTGTTGGTGCTTAATAGATTGTGTTTTGGCCATTGCTATTGCTTAACGCCACATTTTTATGTTTTTTTTTTTCAAATTTATTGCGACGGTAACAAGATGGTCGCTAATACATTGTAGGCATTTTTTAAACTTTTTTGCGACTGCAAAATATCAGTCGCCATAAGTAAGTTAGGTGGTCGCAAATAGTTTGCGACTGCTATTTTGCGGCCGCAAAAAGTATTTGCCACCCCCACATTCGCGACCCCCATTTGCTGTCGCATGGGCAGTCGCAAAAGGTCTTTTGCGACTGTATTTTTATTATTTGCGACGGTTTATAGCTGTCGCAAAAAATACATTTTTTAATAGTGGCATCGGCATCCGATTCAGAAATTGACTTGATTTATGTGTTATTTGGAATTTTTAGAACATCATGGTAAGTTTAATTAGAATTCGATTCAGAACGACTAAATTAGAATAATTTATCTCTAATTAGGTAACTTGATTAATCATTTAATTAAACCATTAATTTAGCCTATATAAGGCATTAGTGGACTCTCATTCACACTTTACACTCTCATATCTACATCCATGGTAGCAAAAACGAGTGAGAGGCCAAGAACTTGAGATCAAACTTAAGGTAGAGAAGGACATTGCTTGGAGACTTAAAGAATTGCTCAAGATTACCTTTAAATCTTAAGAAATTGAGAAGCTAAGGTGAGAATTCAAGCCTTTAGTCTTGCTTTTGAGTTGGTAAATTCATGAATTCTAGAGAATTGAGTGGATTAACATGAGTTTTGAGCTAGAATTGAAGAAAATTAAATCATTTCATACATTCATGCATATTACATAGCAATTGGAAGTTGTTTTCAAAGCTTTCCTCACATGCACGTTGTAATTCTAGCACGGTTTGAAGAATTCATAACATTTCTTGCCATTGGACCTCATTTGATCATGTTTTGGAAGCTATGAACTCAAATTAATACATGCATGTCATGTTCATATCATATTCTTACATTTCAAATTGAATTTTTGCACAACTGACATGTTTTTGGGACTTGATTTCATGAAATGATTTTTAACTCTTAATATTTTTAAGTTTAAACTGATTTCTCAAGTTTTGGGGCCCAAAGATTGAGTTAAATGGCTTTGAATTCAAGTTTGGAGCTTCGAAATGCAATCTGAAAATCCTAGATTCTGCACTTCTGCTCGTGCAGCAGAATCTGCGCTCGAGCGGCCACTTTGTGATTTTACACTTTCACTCAAGCGACCTGAAGTCCCCTCGAGTGTAAAATGCATGCTCCCAAAAGTTTGCATGTTTTGCAGACCGCTCGAGCGGTAAGAGTTGCGCTCGAGCGAGGGCATGAGTCTCACGCTCGAGCGAGAGTCGAGCGGCCATCGAGCGAAGATTTCACTTAACCAGTACTTTTGCAAGGTTTACAGAGTGCTCGAGCGAGGGAAGTTGCGCTCGAGCGGGACCCCTGTTTCTAGCATTTTTGACCAAGTGTTTTCAAATGCATTTTTGCATCCTCATTGCATCCTATGCATTCCTAGGCCAAGATTAAGACACAATAATGAGAATAAAGAAGTAGAAACACACCAAGATAAGAGAGGATTAAGTTAATATTTCTGGATGTGTAATTCAGTATGTGTTCGCTCTGTAACTGTGTAGGTCACGTGCCATAAGACATCTAATTTGCCCATTCTGTCTGTTTGCCTTAGAGCCATCTGTTAATCATGAGTAATAACTTAGTAAAGCTATGTTCAACTCTACTTATTTTCTGTATATGAAATAAGATCTGTTCTATAAAATGTTATGTTTGTACTATGAATGATTGTCCAATTTTGATAAGTATTCGGGGGCTCAAGTAAGTTATATGTTCCCAGTCCAGAGGTTCCTTATGGAACTGACAAATTTTCTGTACCCAGCTGGAGGTTCTTTTATGGAACTAACTAGTTATTCGTACCTGGTTTGGAGGTTCCTTTATGGAACTGACAAGCATGATCTTCGATGCCCCGTATGTGATCTATTAGCGCTAACGAATATAAGATTAAGTATATATTCTGATTTCTATTATTGGCTTGTAAAAGAATGTGAATGTAAATTTGTTTCTGAAATGAATTATAGCGATCTCGGTTTTCCCTCCAATAAGTATTGTATTCCAGACTTGGTTCTGTAGATATGGGTTATTGTATTTAGCTTGTTTCCGTCCTTCAATACTTTGTATTTGAGTTATAGGATGTTTTGGGCAGGTTCGTTTCAGGTTGGTTGTGATTGGAAGCATATGGTTGATGTCCAGTTTTTACCCTCTTCGCTCGAGCCAGGACTTTGTCGCTCGAGTGAGCCTTGTGTTGTTGCTTCTTCGCTCGAGCGAGGGTTTGTACGCTCGAGCGAGCTTTTCATGTGTTCAGGTTTTGTTCAGACGCAGCCTTGGCTTAAGCGAGATGTTCTTCGCTTGAGCGAGCGAGCTGTATGTTTTGGACTTCTTCGCTCGAGCGAGCGTTTCTTCGCTCGAGCGTGCTTTTGGGTTGCAGACCTGAAGCTTCGTGTTGTTCGCTCGAGCCAGACTTTGTGCGCTCGAGTGAGGTTTCTTTGTGTCTGGTCACTCGAGCGACCACTCCTTTGCTCGAGCAAGGAACGTATATATCAGTTCGCAGCAGCAGCTTCTTCTTCTTCACTTTTTGATTTCCCTTTTGTCTCAAAACCCTAGATTCGACTCTCTCTCTCTCTACACTTACCTTCTCTCTAGGGATTGATCTAGTTCTTGGGTGTTCCTACCCTAATCTCTTTGTAAGAAAGATAGAGGGTTGCGTGGGCTTCGTTTTGATCCGAAAAACTTTGGGATTGGAGCACTTCCGAGTTTGGCTCTTCTTCCCCTTGGGTTCTCCATTTGAGGTAGGGATTCTCCTTGTTTTATCATTGATAGTTCTTTGGGCTAATTGGAGTGTAAATTAGCATGTTATTGTGGAAAGAGGGAAAAACCCTAAATTATGTTTTGATTTGGTAAATTAAAATGGAGGGTAGTTGAGCAATAATTGTAAATTACTATTGTTAATATGAGTTAGGTGAAGGTATTAATGCCTACAGGATTAATTATGGCTTTGGGGTTGTTTTGAAATGAATGTATTGATCCGAGTTGGATTATGGCTTTTATTATCCATGGAATTGATTTTGTAAAATAAAAAGAATGGAATTGGTTTTGTGAATGGGAAAAGTGTTTTTGAGAATAAGTGGTGTAACATGTTGACTTGGAAAGTTCATGAAAGTTGACCGTGAAAATGGAAAATGAAATGTTAACTCTATGTGAGTCTCGGAAAATGAATATGGAAATTGAACTATTATGTCATGAGTGTTAAATACCCACATTTGGGGTTTTACCTTTACCTATTGTACTAGCGTTGTTGTTGGGTTTAAGATCTCATGATAGTTGAGTCTTCTAACCGGTGTATTAAAATCATGCATCTAGAGGTTTTGTCCTTGGTCATCGGTGGAGGATGACATTGTTGTATTGGATAGTTGTGTTCGCATTACACCGGCATTGATTGAATACTGTATGTGATGAAGTGCTATGATACATTATATGTGTATAATTGTTAGAGAGGAGATAGGTGATGTACTCCAGTGTGTGGGAGGAGATAGGGGATGTACTCCACACACCTATGTGTTCATATACTTTAACACGTTGCCTATATGTGTTGATAGTTCATGTGTATGTATTACACTTGTTAGTTATGCTCTATTGTATTGTTATTATTAGTGTTATATACTGCGCTTATAATCAAAGGTACCGTTACCTTCCAGTTAGTGCCTGGAGAATTGATTTAACTGGTAGAGCAGAAGTTTATTATTTTTGTCTCAGTGTATCTGAGTATATCATGGATTGCGATGGTTACAGTTTTGGAGGGCTGAGTTGCCTCATTTGTTGATTATATACATGTTGATGATTTGTTATCTCCTTTCTATTAAAGGCATGCATATATAGATATGAATGTGTTGGGGATAAACCAAAATGCCATTATGAGATTTTGGGAAAGTGTGAAGGAAAATTGGGTATTTGAAAGTATGTTTTGAAAAAGGGAAAAATCTATTGTAAGTATGGAAAATGGGAGAAAAATAATGGGCTTAGTGAATTTTTTTTTTTTAAGTTGTTATTGTTTATGAAAGTTTGGGAACAAGGGGTAATGAAAAGAAAGATGAATCGCTTATAGCGTTGAATGAAATGGCTATTTTCGAGAAAAGTACATACTTGTGTATATTTTGTATAAACTGCCACATTACTATTCTAGTATGAGATTGAGCATTCATGATCATAGCTATCTGTAAGTTGTTATTGTTGAGGGCCATGTTGAGATCCCTACTGGACTATATGTTAATCCCACATTGTTGAATCTTTTTCAGGTAATAAGCAAGATGTGCTACAAGATTTTGATCTTCTTATATGTTGGCCACGGGGCCTCTTTCGTGTTGGCGGAATGCCATTTATGTAAAAGGGTTACACCCTTCTTCTTGATTCTTTAATGATGTAAGCCTTCGGGCATTTTATTCAGTATGCTCATGTTGTATTTAATTTGCATTCGAATGAGAGAATGGTTATTTATTTCTACTCATTGGACTAAAGAGTTATTTCCTCATGTTATCTCTGAAATTGAATTAAGTAATGAATTTGGTAATACTTCCGAGTAATAAAAAGTGGGGCGTGACAACTTGGTATCAGAGCGAGCCGGGTTTGAATACTTTGGGCTCGTGGGAAGTGGTTTTTACCACAGTGGGTGTACTAATATATAGGTACGATGCCCCGTATGTGATCTATCTAGCGCTAACGAATATACATGATTAAGTATATTTCTGATTTCTATTATTGGCTTGTAAAAGAATGTGAATGTAAATTTGTTTCTGAATGAATTATAGCGATCCCGATTTACCTTCCATTAAGTATTGTATTCCAGTTGGTTATGTAGATGTGGGTTATTGTATTTAGCTTGTTTCCGTCTTCAAATACTTTGTATTTGAGTTATAGGATGTTTGGGCAGGTTTCGTTTCAGGTTGGTTGTGATTGGAAGCATATTGGTTGATGTCCAGTTTACTTCTTCGCTCGAGCCAGGACTTTATCGCTCGAGCGAGCCTTGTGTTGTTGCTTCTTCGCTCGAGCGAGGGTTTGTACACTGGCGAGCTTTTCATGTGTTCAGGTTTTGTTCAGTACTGCAAGCTGGGCTTGAGCGAGATGTTTTCGCTTGAGCGAGGAGCTGTATGTTTTGGACTTCTTCGCTCGGCGAGCGTTTCTTGCTCGAGCGTGCTTTGGGTTGCAGACTTGAAGCTTCGTGTTGTTCACTCGAGCCAGGACTTTTGTGCTCGAGTGAGGTTTTCTTTGTGTCTGGTCCGTCGAGCGACCACTCCTTTGCTCGAGCAAGGAACGTATATATCAGTTCGCAGCAGCAGCTTCTTCTTCACTTTTTGTTTATGCTTCTTTTGTCTCAAACCCTAGATTCGACTCTCTCTCTCTTACACTTTACCTTCTCTCTAGGATTGATCTAGTTCTTGGGGTTTCCTACCCTAATCTCTTTGTAAGAAAGATAGAGGGTTGCGTGGGCTTTCATTGTATCCGAAAACTATTCATTGGGATATTTTGGAGACATTTAACAATAATTCCGAGTAGATAAATAGAAATCTCATAATTATATACCCATATCGAATTTCTTACATTGTACGGTAGAGGATTACAATGCTTGCCAGTATCATATATTCATATTTATAAACTAAAATTAATTTACGTTCTTATTCCTATGTATAATTAGAAACATTTAGATGATAATTAATTTAGGATATATTTGCATGCAAAAATGATTATGGTAGTTATGAATTTCCAATTCATATTGACAATCAGGTGTAAGTTGGAACTAGGGTTGGTTGTTGTAGAAAAATGATTATATATATAGTACTTTGATAAGTTCTTCGAGAGTGTTAGGAGTGGCTAAGTTACATGTTTTAACTGTGGAAAAGAATGAGGAAATGCTCAACATACAAGATTACTATTTAATTTTTCAACAGATATTGACTTAAAACATATTAATGTTGTTGATTTGGTAAAAATTAAAAAACATTAAGAGGATGTCAGCTATAGAGAACAATATTCGTAATTCTATTGATTAAATTATCGCAGTTATGGTGAGGTGGGATAAATAGCTTAAGGATTTAATTTGGTTTATGGTAGAAGATTAGTATTAAGAAAGTATAGTGTACAACTAAATGATACGCAGGTTGTAATAAGTGTAAGAATTGATAGGATTAGTTCTATGTGATTTGAATATAATTAGCATAAACTCAGAATAAATAATAGAAAATGTAAATTTGAGTTTTAGTTGAATGAAGGTAATATTAGTTGTTGTAAGAATAATGATAGATAAAATTAGTAATGATCTTGTTGTGAAAGTATTAAAATAGAAAAAAGATGTGCTGTAAATTAACAGTATGTTTAATTTAATATTGTATTTATGTTTATATAGACATACTTTTCTCTATGATTGTACGATTGCTTCGGGTAATAACTTGTAGGTACTTAGATAGGATTCGTATTCGACACTCTACTTATAGTCCGAATTGCAAGATAGTGTATACAGATTTAATCCCAGGCATATATAATGGGGTTTAACCTTAATATCATAGAATAATAAGAGACGCTAGTATATGTTGTGTCGTTTTGTAAGAAATCATAATGATATGTTGTACGTACTCTCTTACTGTATCACGGAATTAAAGTAATGTCTATCAAAAGGAAGAGATCTATGAGTCAAGTATAGAGAGTGTGATCGTTACTCCGATAAATTTTTGGTGCGTAAAGTGTTCGCGAAAGGGATGACATTGTATGTACTATTTCTGGAATGTATGTAGTGATTCGGTAAGCGATTAGTGCGCCGTGTAGTTTGTATAGAATATGCATAGTATGGTTAGTAGTAGTAAGACCTGTTATGCTATGATTCATATAATATTTATAGTAAATATTATGTAGATCTTGTGAGTGGGTTAGAGAGATATGATGTCATCTACAGTGTGTGGGGAAGATAGGGGATGTACTCCACACACCTATGTGTTCATATACTTTAACACGTTGCCTATATGTGTTGATAGTTCATGTGTATGTATACACTTGTTAGTTTATGCTCTTTGTATTGTTATTATTAGTGTTATATACTGGCTTATAATCAAAGGTACCGTTACCTTCCAGTTAGGCCTGGAGAATTGATTTAACTGGTAGAGCAGAAGTTTATTATTTTTGTCTCAGTGTATCTGAGTATATCATGGATTGCGATGGTTACAGTTTTGGAGGGGAGTTGCCTCATTTGTTGATTATATACATGTTGATGATTTGTTATCTCCTTTCTATTAAAGGCATGCATATATAGATATGAATGTGTTGGGGATAAACCAAAATGCCATTATGAGATTTTGGGAAAGTGTGAAGGAAAATTGGGTATTTGAAAGTATGTTTTGAAAAAGGGAAAAATCTATTGTAAGTATGGAAAATGGGAGAAAAATAATGGGCTTAGTGAATTTTTTTTAAGTTGTTATTGTTTATGAAAGTTTGGGAACAAGGGTAATGAAAAGAAAGATGAATCGCTTATAGCGTTAATGAAATGGCTATTTTCGAGAAAAGTACATACTTGTGTAT